>CAJQZP010000451.1:990000-1214743 GCA_907164705.1 Parnassius apollo
ATTCAATTCAATTTAATTCAATTTATTCATAACAATATACATTGTGTAGAATACATGATAATGTACAGAATTATAATTAAGACTTCACAAGTAACAAGCAATTTTATGGCGTGTAGTTTTTTTAGATATGGATGTTTGTAGTCGTAAATGTGTAATTAAGTGCATCTACTGCTGAACATGGCCGCGTTATGAGTAGCGTCAGCAAAAGCAGTTATTATTATTTTAGTTACCACCAAGAAGATGTTGCTGCATCTTCGACGACACGACGACGACGACACATGTAATGGGTATTCTAATGCCGAAACTACACAGCAATAATATATTATATTTACATTCGATAATTTTATGAAAATTTGTTAAACAGATTTAATCTTTAGCAAATATTTAACTAAACTGTATACAAAAGAAACATTGTAAAATACAAAAGAAAAAAAACCAATGGATTTTATCCATTGTTACCACTCTGTGCTAAATTCCATTCAGTGATTATAATATTATATTAGAGGCAAATAATTCCTTAGCATTCCTAGATGTGTTAGTCATCCGAAATTCTATTAACACCATAGGTTACACTGTATATAGAAAAAGTCCCATACAAACCAATATTTAAACGGTGAATCTCACCATCATCCTTCACAGTTAGTTACCGTGGGCAACTCTTTGTTACAGAGAGCACAAGGGATCTGTGACCGCAAACACCTGGCTGCCGAGCTTCAGCACGTCAAGCAAGTTCTGCACGACAACATGCTTCGGGTCCCGCACCTATGTCACAGTGACCGAGTGAAGTCGGGCACAGTCGAGCGTGTGCCTGCTGTACTACCATATGTCAGAGATGTTACAGACAAGATTGGCTACATCTTGAAGCGAGCTCCTATTCTACATGCCGCTGAAGAAGATACATATATCAGATTTGATAGACCACAAATCCTCGCGAAAGAACATCGATTCCTGCCAAGGATGATATGTGAGGCTATTGAAATTAAAAACATTCTAATTTCAATAGAGAAGGAAGCTGGGTACTCCCACCTGCTTGGGACCCTGTAATTAATAAAATTAAAACTAAACCCAAGCATACCACGCAAGACTTCAAGACAGTAAGTTCATTCTGCGTAGATCGGACCATAAATAGTTATTAAAAAGCTGAAGTTACTCCAAGTTAACACTGATTTCGGTACACCAGTCACCTCAATCCCCCATGACCATGTGTGCTTGAAAGCACCCGAAACGTCGGGAATTAAAAATCAAAGAAATTAAACGCGATAACATCGGTAAAATTAGTTGTTAAAAAACTGTATTTGTGAAAATAAAAACTTTTATATCTTAAAATTCCCGACTTTTTTTAAACCAATTTCTTAACCATTTCATTCCTTTAATTGTATATTATCATATCTATATGCTTTTATATGTGGGCACCCATGGCCGAAATGTCTAAGAAGAGTAGGCAATCCCCTTTCACTGAACGCAACCAACTCGTGTCCAATCTCGGCAACACCAATTAAATTGTTAATTTCAGTTTTAAGTGCTTATTTAACTGTGGTGTGCGATGAAAGAAAACAACGTGAGGCAATAAATTCGAGGACATTTGCAGCAGCGCCACGAACTAATTACCCTAACAGAAATGAGAACAGGCACAGCTGGGCATAGAGCTGTGGAACTAATGAATGACTGTAACATTAAACGTAGGCAATAAAGTAGATAGCAAAGAGCTAAAATAGTCAATTTTAAAGGAATCAGGGATGAAAGTTTGAACCGTTTTCCACCGAAACTCTTTAATTAAATTTTATTATAAAACTTTGCGACCAACCAAACAGCCGTTACTTTATGTTTTGTATTCTATTTTATATTTAAGACAATATGTGCTTGTAGACAATTTATTAAATCATTAAATTATCAAAAAGCTAGTGATGAGTCTTGTACCTAGTTTTAGGCGAAAGCAATCAGCTACACCCAACTTTAGCCATGATACTTAAAACTTAAAATTAATTTAAAAAATACAACTATGTATTGCTAATTATAAGGGGGATAGAACTGTATCTCCTAAATACAGATTACTAAATAACCCAGCTAAGAGACTCAGAATTATAGCCATTTCTAATTGATCCTCTTGAATTATTGTATACATTTGTAAAAAGTATGTAATTTAAAAACTGTCAATAAAGAACTATTATTGATTAAAACCACTTTTACGAATTTTATGGCGTTTATTTATGTTATTTTTAATACCCAACGTTTCGGATGCTTTCCAGCACCCATGGTCACGGGGGACTGAGGTGACTGACATCCCGATGTCAAAGTTAACCCGGAGTACCTTCAGCTTTTATTATAATATGTTCATTGTATGTATATTGTTGTATATTTTTGTATGTATTTTACTGTTGTTTATTATTGTATGTTTTTTAATTTCAATAGCCTCACGTATCATCCTTGGTAGGAATCGATGTTCTTATATAGGGCAAAAAAAGAGATCAAAACCCGCGTAAAAGAACACATAGCTGACATGAAGCATGAACGTTCTGGGAAGTCAGATTTGATAGACCACAAATCCTCGCGAAAGAACATCGATTCCTACCAAAGATGATACGTGAGGCTATTGAAATTAGAAAACATCGTAATTTCGATAGAGAAGGAGGCTGGGTACTACCACCTACTTCATCATCATCATTACAGCCCTTCACAAGTCCACTGCTGAACATAGGCCTCCCCCAAGTAATGCCACAAAGCATGGTCCTAAGCCACCTGCATCCATCGACTTCCTGCATATCTTACCAGGTCGTCACTCCATCTAGTGGTGGTCGCCCTACACTTTCTTCCCCATCGGTTATCGGTTCTTCGAGCTGCATGGCCGGCCCATTGCCACTTCAGCTTACTAATCCATTGGGCTATGTCGGTCACTCTGGTTTTACTGCGGATATCCTCATTTCTGAGTCACGCAGAGAAACTCCGAGCAAAGCCCTCTCCATAGCTCGCTGAGCGACCTTGAGCGTCCTCATACGGCCAGTAGTGAAAGACCACGTCTCTGATCATCACTAGCAACACGCACTGGTTGTACAATCTAGTTTTCAGAGATTGAGCTATACCTGACGAGAAGATGTGTCGTAATTTCCCGAATCGAACTCTCGGTCGAAGTTGGACTTAACTGGTCGGACTATTTGTCCCAGGTGCTAACGTACTCGTCAACAACTTCGAGCATAGTGCTCCCAACAACTACCGGCATAGGTGTGACATGGACATTTAACATGATCTTTGTTTTGTCCATGTTCATCTTAGGACATATCCGTTGGGAGACACCATTGAGGTCATTGAACATAGTGCTTAGGTCTTCCAGCGATTCTGCCATAAGGACTATATCGTCGGCAAATAGAAGGTGAGTGATGTACTCGCCATTGATGTTAATACCGTATCCTTTCTAATCCAGTAGCTTGAAAACGTCTTCCAATGCAGCGGTGAAGAGCTTCGGGGATATAACGTCACCCTGTCTTACACCTCTCTGCAGTTGGATAGGTTTCGAACTCTGGTTCTGTACTCGGATAGCCATCGTAGCCCTACTTTACAAATACTTCAGCACTTCGATATACCGGCAGTCAACTTGGTACCTTTGTAGGGACTGTAGCACTGCCCAAATTTCGACGGAATCAAAGGCTTTCTAATAGTCCACATACGCCAGGCAAAGTGGCAAATTGTACTCTAATCATTCGGTGATCGCTGCCAGCTGCTTTCACCCTTGCGATCCCTGAGACATCACCGAACCGTCGGGGCTCGACCAGGTCCACTCTCTGTGGGGCTGCTTCTGGATGAAAGAGTTCATCATAAAAAGTCCCTCTTTCATCATGAAGTCGGCCAGCTGCTGGCCCCTTGGGTTACGTTGCCCTATCCCAAATTTCCCTACCTTCAGCTCACCGTTCTTTCTTGTGCCCAGTTTTGCGTTGAAGTCTCCCATTACCATTGTATAGTGAGTTTTGGTGGAATGCATGGCTCTAGAAATGTCCTCATACATTTCCTCCACCTCCTCATCGAGATGTTTCGACGTTGGCGCGTAAACCTATATGACCTTCAGCGAATACCTGAGTATAAGGTACGTAACCCTCGTCGATACACTCCCAATCTTTAAAACGTTGTTAACGAGAGACTTGTGGACGATAAATTCAACACCTCCTTGGGACAGATGGTAGCTCTCCCGGTGATAGAACAAGTTGCCGGATACGAGAATCACCGTGTCCTCCCCCTCTCTTCGGACCTCGGATAATCCTATAATATTCCAGAGCAACTTGTTGATCTCTTCTTCCAGCTCCAGGATCTTCTCGTCAGTCCTCAGGGTGCGTGTGTTAAATATTGTCAGGTGGAGTCGTCGTATGTGGTAACCGAACCTTCACCGGAGATTTTTAGCACCCCCTGCCTTGCCGTTACCGTGGTCCTGACCGTAGCCAGGAATAGCGGGGCTTCCGGGGACTGGGGGCCGTCTATTTGTGTAATTCATCATGGGGTGTATATTGCCATAGTTGCCACGCTTGGCGAGCGTGTTGGCAACCGCAGTTTTCTTGTTGTACAGTTGCTGTTATCAGGAAGATGCTGCTGCCCATTTCCAGCCTGTTTTCATCTGTCGTGTTTTACGACACCCACGGAAAGATATGGGGTAGTGGATATTCTTAACCGCCACTACACGGCACCACCTGCTTGGGACCCTATAATTAATAAAATTAAACTAAACCCAAGCATTACACTGCAATACTTCAAAACACAGTTAGTTCATTCCGCATAGATCGGACCAAAGACAATAATTAAAAAGCTGAAGGTACTCCAAGGACACTTACTTAGGCCATGTGGACATGGTGATGACTGTGATCCGTCGCCGGCTTGCCAACACGACCAAATTGCACTGAGGGTTAACTGTTGAACGCTACGACAAACTTTTTGCACTAGTACACGACGATAAATGCACTTGTGCTAGCGGTCACTACGAAGGTTTGTACTGTTCTGTGGCTGGACTGCCACAGCGGTGCTATCACATCCAAAATCCTGCTTCATCTGGTCGAGCGGCGGCGGCATACGTCGATAACATGACGAAATGCCAGCGGCGGTTAGCGGTTAGCGGTTAAGGGTACTCTTAATTTGGCCCATTTTCAATATATCGCCAATTTGGTTGATAAACTTTCAAATAAAATCTAACAAAACAATATTTTCATCGGCTCGTGTTCCCTTCGGTACTACCGGTAAGGTTTGTCGCAAGTCTCCCGCTAAAAGAACTGTAACATCACCCATACATGTACTATTTTCTCTTATATATTTCGATGACCTGCTGAGAGCCTCAACGGTTCCTTTATGGGCCATTGTGCACTCATCACAAAGAATAAGTTTTGTTTCTTTTAAAACTTGTGCCGTATTACTCTGCTCTGAAAAATCGCATAGAGGTGTCTCTACATGCATCAATTTTAAGGGCAATTTAAATGTAGAATGGGCTGTCTTACCACTATCCCGCAACATCGCTGTAATACTGGAAGAGGCAACTGCCAAAGCTATTCCGTGATTTTTCCTTACCTTGGCTAATAATAAAATTAAAAGAAAAGTAATGCATGTGCCTCCAGGAGTATCCAAAAAATTATTTAGCCAATGTCGTTCTCTGTATCGTCTAAAAATTGTTTATAAAATTGGAATTATTCTTCGTTTAACGCTTTTTCTCTGTTAGATTTTTACCAAAAAATGTGTGTTATAGCTTATCTCTCTGATATACTCTCTTTTTTGTATCATATCTCCGTGTCGTAAAGGTTAAAGCAAAACATATTTATCTAAGCGCTGTCCTCCTAAGGATAACACAATGTCTTCTATATAAATTAGACACTTATTATAAACTTCATCCATTATCTGAAGAACACTCTCTTGCAAATCAGATTGGACTTGACGCTTTATATCCTCTGACAGACTGTCTTTGAACTTCTTCCATAGACTGCATGCATCGTTTAGCTGACAGAATATTAATAAAACTGAAAACAATTGTTGCAGCTTAAAACGACTATCATAAAGAGCAACTTCTTCCGTAGTAGCATCCCAGTGTTTATCATCTTCAGAGAAATCTAGAGTTTTATACGCTCACTAGTTATTGGGGATGTATGACACCATCAACACTTTTTAAATCTATGAAAGATGTTGGCCCTCGAATTTCATGAAGAAAAAGACGCAGGTAATAACGGTCCGAGTTATTAAGGT
This sequence comes from Parnassius apollo, assembly GCA_907164705.1. Classification (NCBI taxonomy): domain Eukaryota; kingdom Metazoa; phylum Arthropoda; class Insecta; order Lepidoptera; family Papilionidae; genus Parnassius; species Parnassius apollo. The sequence goes on from CAJQZP010000451.1 coordinate 996,199, forward strand.
GTACTGTATACACTGCCCAGAGCTGGATCCTTTTTTACTTCTGGCTAACCGCCGACGTTGCTTCCACGTTTCTGTCTTTCAAATTTGTTACTTTTTCACACAAAATATGAAGGTGCTTCAACACAAAGTAGACTTTTTGCAAAACTATCCGTTTTGCAAAATTAAAAAAATGCTATTAGAATAGTTTTTGTGCCTGGTTAGTAGCCGAAAAGCCGGACAAACCAGCGAGCTTAGCCGGACATTTTAGTAAAAAAAGCCGCACACACTTAATTTTTTAGTCTTAGTATAAGATGCTAATTTTTTGAAAGTAAAACACTGATTATATATTATTTACCATAAAATTTTCTTAAACGAATAAAATAACAATAAAATTGTATAAATCAGACTTCTTTATTATTTATCATTCAATATTCATTACAATATTAATTTCGATAATTTCAAAATTATGTATGTGTAGTTCATGAAAAACTGTCAAATTTAAAAAACGTAACATAGCCGGACAGGTCGGACATCGTCTAATTCGGCCGGACACGCAACCAAAATGTCTGACTGTGTCCGGCTTTATCCGGACCCCTGGCAACCCTAGTAGTGACTGAGTATTCACAAAGTATAATTTGGTAGAGGTTTGAATTCTCAGCTTGCACTCGAGAGTGCCCGGGTTCGGTTCCACGAGTCTAATCAAATTTTCTTTTTGTTTTTTATATATTTAGTATTAGTTAGTAGTTTTGTATATAAAGATAAATTAATTAAACACTTTTATAAATAAATAAAAAAGTTTGAAATGTAATAATTTTTTATCGGAGAAAGAAAGTTGAAAATTTCAACACGAAAGTTATTTCAATTCTTTAATACCTACAATATTTTATACTATAATAACATAATAAAAAACTAAAAAAAATCTAATATTTTTGTTAAAAGACCACGACTTATATATTATGATCATAAACATGATGAAATAACAGAATCATCTAAAAATTGCGATGTGACTTATGAAATGGAAGAGTTTAGTTTTGTTAATATTGTTTAAAATATGAATGTTAGGTCTTTTACTTACAAGGCTTAAAATATTTCAAAGTTAAATAAAAAAAATAAACTAAATTATAAATTACCTATCTTGTGAACCATAAAATTAATATTCTAGATATTAAGAATGGACATTTCTACGTAATTTAATTTTTTTTATAGATTGGAAACAGCGGAGGAAAATCATCATTGCGAAATTATTGATATAAATAAATATTATTCATCGAAGCATGTACGGGAAGAGCTTATAGGGTTATAGTACACAGGTTACAATATATTTATAACGATTCATTAAAAACGTTGTGAATTGAATCGCACACAGCGGAGCGCGTAAACACTAGAGCCTAACCTCGCTAATTCCTTAGTTTATCCTAACTGTCGTTAGATGGCGTTCATATTGATTGTGTAAATGTTGCGTGCATCATTCGAAGTCATTTGGCTCTTGTGTGTTAATTTGGCCTTAAGTGTTATAAGATAAAATCAACGATGCATTAATTGCAAAGAGAACATGGCAACCCCACTGTCTTAGAGATAAAAACGTGACATTAATAGCCATAATACTAGTTTCTATGAACCGAAGCTTAGCGTGAAATAAACAACATCAGCGCCATCTAGTTACAACTTAGTAAACATTATTAAAATGTATTTATATTACTGTTTTACGTCACAGCAGTAATGCACATAATATAATATAATAATACAAAATTACAATTTACTTATATGTTAATATAATATTTTAACGATCTTTCAGGGCTTGATAAACTAAAGGATGTGAATCAAAAAACAGAATCGTGTGCATAAAACATAATATATTCAATGTGTACAATATTATACGAATTCTTTTTACCTAATTTGCAAGAGGGAAATGTTTTCGTGTGTTTACGTACATAATTATACAATTATGTGCAGCCTACGCAGCCGGGGGGGGGGGGGGTCGCGAGTGCTATTTCAGGCTCTGACTGACTCCTTTGATCTTTCGGACCTCTGACTTTTCGGAGTTATATGGTTATGTGCGTTTAGGCAAATAATATCACATGCTTTGACAATGAAGAAAAACCTGAAAAGTTTTATTTTTTTCAGAGGTGTGTGAAGTCTTCCAATTTGCATTTGGTCAGTATGGTAGACTATGGTCTATAACCTTTATCTGAGAGGAGACCTGTACTTAATATTAATCCGATGATAGGTTTCTGCTGCTGCTCATGCTGCTGCTGCTGAAGCTGCTGCTGTTGATTATGAGGAAGTTGATGATGTAGTAGTTTTAGTATTATATAGGTAGGTATATTTGTATCCAAAACTAATTTGAAGTCGCCTTGTAGGTATCCTAACCCTAAACTAAATTACTTACCAATTCTCATGGATATATAATTTAAAAATGCCGCACTTTGGAAAACTGTGAGACCCACACTTACGTTTTTGGGGTTCCGCATGCAAAGGGTGCCAATGGAGGGTCCATAATAGGGTTATTACTAAGATTCCTCTGTCCGACCATCCGTCCGTGCGTCTGTCAGCGGGCTTTATCTCATGAACCGTAATAGGTAGAAACTTGAAATTTTTACAGAATATATATTTCTATTGCCGTAATAACAACAAATAATAAAATACTAAGAAATTAGAGAGATATGGAGACCCATATCATTTACTTTTGTTTTTGCGCGAGCTACTGTTAAACAGCCTGTACAATGCTGCATCTATACTTATAAAAAGACTTGGCTTGTGTAAGGGTTTCCATCCATCCATCAACCCCTATTTTATCCCTTCGAGGGTAGAATTTTCGAAAAAAAAGTAAAATATGTACTTACTTCTTTATTTTTTATTAAGAGCCAAAATACCAAGTTTCATAAATATAACTTTAAAAATGAAGGATTATCATACCAATATTCAACCCCAATTTAACCACTTTGGGGATATTATATACCTATAATTCAAAACTGTAAAACACATACTTCTTTGTTTTTAATCAAAAGCCAATATACTTAAGTCCATATACAAAACTTGAAAAATGAAGGACCTTCGTACAAACTATCAAACCTTATTCCCCCCCCCTCGGGGGTCGAATTTCAAAATATCCTTTCTTTGTGCACGCCTTCGTCATAAAAGGAACCTATTTTCAAAATTTCAAGTTTCTAACTTCGGTAGTTTAGGCTGTGCGTTGATAGATCAGTCAGTCAGTTAGTCACTCTATCAGGACAGTCTTTTTATAAGTACCTATAAAGATAAAGTAAACAATAAATAATAAGATTAAATTAAGAATTTTCTCTAATTCTAGTACAATACCACATGGGAGACAGTCCTACTGGTTGACAATTAAAATTTTTGGTTTTAGTTTTTCCTAATTACAGTTTTTTTTAAACATTGAAGGTTTTAGTTAGATTTCATTTCATACTATGTTTTAAAAATGTTAATAAATTTTAATGCATTTAAACCAAATACTTGATTAATAACACTGTATGTAATATTGAATGTTTTTTTTATACAATTATGCAACGTAAAGTGTTGAAATACTTAATCAATGGTTAAATAAACACCATTTAGAAAAATTACTGAATCTAAAATGTATAAATTACCTACTCCGTATATAAACCAAAACAAGAAAAGCAATTTTGCGATCTCCCATCTTACGATGACCTCGTTCAGAGCCGCGGCCACATCAGAGGCGGCTGAATTGAGTAAATCGCGCAAATAATATGATTTTTGCGAGATGACTTTCTATAAGTGTCTTTTGCTGTAGGGACTATCGATTCGAGAATTCCACTTGCGTTGAAGTTTCTAAAGAAACTTTATCCTATCTAGTGTGGCCAGATGTCACAAAAAAGATTGGCAATACTATCGTGGCCACTGGTACCTACCAAGAAGGCTTGATCTTTATTTTTCTAAAACACTACACCGAGAGAAATAATAATATATAAATATAAATATTATCATTATTTGAAAAAAAGTTAATTTAAAAATCGATTTCTTTTTAAATTGTTCGCAGTAAAATTTAGGTCTACTGGCTATCATGAAAAATAACTTTCCTCATTTGAGTTGAGAGTATCGTTTAAATTACAAAAAGTTTTTAAATTCTTTGTATCTTTACGGAATGGAATTTAATTTATTAATAATTACTTTTGTTTTAAATAACGGTATTGTGTAATAACAATTTTAGAAGTATATTACTATAATTTTTAATAAAAGTAACTAAAAATTTAGATGTAAATTATTAACCTTTATAACATTTAGCTTTGATATTGGTTTTCCGAAATTCAGCAAATGCGTTATGTTTCAATAGTTCTAGAATAACAAAAAAAGATGGAGCACTATACTGCGTAGATTTCAAGTGACGGCGCAACCATGTGAAATTCTTGATGCACACATATTTCTTTTTTTTTTCTTTCTATAATGCCCGTATGCTATATCCATACTAATTTATATTTTTATCTCCGGCACATTTTGAGAAGTGACAAGTGCGAGTGGCAAGCGCAACTAACAAATGACACTTGCTCTTGCCACTTGCACGTGTCACTTCTCAATACTACATACACCGGGCCTAAGACGATTGTGAAGTGCCGGTACGAGGTGCGAGTAGGAATTTTCAAAAATGCTATTTGTTTCATACCACTAGCTCCGTACGTACCTCCCCCCCCCCCACGTACTCCCTTAAACCTATACGAAATGAGACAATTTTGGTCTGATTAGATTCAGTACATCTTAGTAATAAACCTATTATACAGGTTGGGCCATATAATTGTTAGCGATTTAATTCTTCAATTTCTCGGAAACGCGTGGCGCGGGGTTCGGGGGGATATGTTGTTAGCTGCGCCGCTTCCTGGAAATTTAGTCGCCATGGAGCCGTACATTTTGTGTCCGAGCGTATTACGAAAACAATAAATCAGTGATTACTGCACGACGTTTGTATCGACATGAACCGTGTTACGCGATTTAAGTGAAGTTCCAAGCGCCAATGTGATACGAAAATGGATCAGAATGTTCGAAACAACCGGCTCGTCAGTACCAATTACGGCTCGTGGTCGTCCAGTTTCTGCAACATCAGCCGACATTGTCGAGCGTGTTCGTGTTTCAGTTCAGCGAAATCCGCAACAGTCAACACGTAAGAGAAGTCAGTCTTTGGACATCAAAGGAACGACTTTGCGACGAATTTTGAGGCGTGATTTGCATTTGAAGGCTTATAAGATTCAGATAGTCCAAGAATTAAAACCGGATGATGCCAATAACCGACTTAACTTTGTCAATTTTATGCTCGAGCGGTTCAAAATTTTTAATAACGTGATGTTTAGTGATGAGGCCAATTTTTCGAGGGCTGGGATAACGTCAACCGGTATTATTGGGCCATACTTTTTTGAGAACGAAAGAGACCAATCGATGACGGTTAGAGCTAACAATTATTGCAATATGATAACAGACTTTTTGGTGCCAGCATTGCAAGAACTTCAAAGCAATACCTCGAGGATGTGGTTTCAACAGGATGGAGCCACGGCTAGAGTATCCATAGAGCTGCTGAAAAATGTTTTTCCCGGAAAACTCATTTCGAAAAGGGGGGATATTGAATGGCCACCACGTAGCCCCGATCTCTCTCCATCCGACTATTTTCTATGGGGCTACCTCAAATCGGTGGTCTACGAGAATAATCCGACCAACTCAGAGCAGCTGAAGAGGAATATTATTCAGGAAAGTAACTGTGGCCGTGGAAAGAAAAGGGGAGATCTCCCGCCGGGCAAGGTGTTCTGCCCGGGGAGCGGCCAACACTCCATGTGATAGTTCGGAGATGTTCTATATATACTGTTTCTGATTCGGAATGTTGATAGCGTGATTTAGACTTCGGTGTATTTCGATTGTGGCCCCTGCTCAGACCGGAGGTCGATAGTGCAGTCGAGTTGTCGACGAATGTGCAAGTGCCAGGAGATTGCCTTGTAGTCTGCGGTGAGTCGAGAAGAAAGCAAGTAATCTGCGAGAGTGCCGTGAAGCAGAGGCGAGCACTAAGGCTCAGAGCCGTGCCGAACACTGTATAGCGCAGAGAGTAGCTTGAAGGAACAGGAAGCATTATTATTCCAGTGCTGAACCTTGTGAAGCTAGATGGCTTGCAGGATATGAAAGACTGCAGACGATATCTGCTCGGGAGCGAATGGATGGGGTACTTTATGACAATGATGAAGCTTGAAGTTTCCGAAGGTTGTTTGGTTGCGTGTTCAGATCACGTCGGGGTCACCACTGTGGCCGTGAAAGGAAAAGGGGAGATCTCCCGCCGGGTAAGGTGTTCTGCCCGGGGAGCGGCCAACACTCCGTGTGATAGTTCGGAGATGTTCTATATATACTGTTTCTGATTCGGAATGTTGATAGCGTGATTTAGACTTCGGTGTATTTCGATTGTGGCGCGACGACAGCGCCGCTACATAACAAAATACCGAGAACAATTTTTCAACGAGTTTTCCAAAATTTGCAAATAAGGTTCCAAGAGTGCCAAGCAGCCGAGGGAAGTCATTTGGACAACATTATTTTTAGATCTTAAAAATTCCTATGTTTTTACTTTTTAAAAATACAAATATATTTTTGTTATGTTTTGTAGTTCTTTTTTAATTGTATATTGAAACCGCCAACACCCTTATATATCCTGTACGTTTTTCTTTTTTAGTAATTTAGTTTAGATTAGTTCGAAAATATATGGAAATTAGGCAATGTTTACGGGGATTAAAACTTTATCGCTTTTTGTATGAAAATTTACAGCTTCACAATCCTCTTAAGTCCGCCTATACGTCATGTTATGTGAAGTTTAAATAAGTACATATCCATCCAGACACCTGTCGTGTAATATGTATATACATACGTGGCTGCCTCGTTGGTTTGTTGGTTGTAGTAGTGTGACTACTGATCATGTTATCCTGGGTTCGAATCCCAGGTCAGGCCAATAAAAATCAGTTTATTGAGTTTTTCGTCTAGAAATTATTAGTATCTGTCCGGATTCTTTAAAGCGTTACGTAAAGCCGTTGGTCCTGCGCCTGATCTCTCTCCGATCTTGCCTGATTACCGTCCCATCAGATTATGACAGCGAGGGAATAGAGAGTTTATCTGTGCTTGAGCGCATAAACTTGGACATTATAATTCTGTCCTGCACCGATGGCTAGTCTCCGTTGAGAAATTCGGCCTGGAGAACCGTTTTATATACCTAAATATTAAGGCCAATTACCCAAAGTTAATGTTTCTTGTCATATTCTTTGACTATATCTTGTATTAATCCTCAACTTCAACTATGTTGTGTATTTAAATGTGTAATCAAGTACACCTTCTTTCTTTAAGTCTTCTTCACTGTGGTGACATCAGTACATTGGCTAAAATATTACCTGAAAGCTTTCCCAGCAATAAGACCGCTTGTTATTATATTATTAGCCTTTTATTTTAAAGGCTATTCTGTTTCAAAACTTTGTAAGACAAAATTATTTATTTTATTCTTCTTCCTCTTCATTGATGGACACGAACCTCTTCCATTTTAAGAATCATTGTTGCTATAATCACCACGCTTTGCAGGGGCGATTGTAGTACCTACCAGGTGTCTCGAACCTTTAACGCTACTGCATGCAGTAGGTCTTGGTATTTTACGTCTGGGGTAAAAGAGATGGTTATACCATCATTGAACGCTATGAAATCTTTTGGAATTTACCGCAGTCGCCCCTTACGACAAACGCCCATGATTACTAATTCATTAATACCTACTTACATATTTGTAATAATATCAAATATAATATGTTGTAACACACATGTTAAGAATATTAAATAGTTATGCTATGATAAAGCATTAAACCGTAACATATGGTTTTGATTATATCATTAAGTTATGCAAGTTTCTACGGCTTTTATACAGTAATAACCTACATAGTTACGTCGTAGGCATCAACAGTCCAACTTTAAAAGTTCCCCCACTTCCTACTAAAAGAACGCGCACATCGTAGCGAAATCATAAGCCGTTCATCCGCAAAGTGACGCAAATATAAAAGAAAAACTTACTGAATAAGAAATCGGTGGATGCTTATTACAAATCGTAATAATCCAGTAAAAATTTGTGATTAAATCTTCATTCATAATTCATAAAAACCTAACAAAAACCTAGTGATATAAACAAATGTCTTACCTATAAATTACCTCATAGCAAGGATTTCGTTATAGTTGCAACGTTTGGGACGCGGATTGCAGTCTAACTTTAAAAGTTCCCCCACTTCCTACTAAAAGAACGCGCACATCGTAGCGAAATCATAAGCCGTTTATTCGCAAAGTGACGCAAATATAAAAGAAAAACTTACTGAATAAGAAATCGGTGGATGCTTATTACAAATCGTAATAATCCAGTAAAAATTTGTGATTAAATCTTCATTCATAATTCATAAAAACCTAACAAAAACCTACTGATATAAACAAATGTCTTACCTATAAATTACCTCATAGCAAGTATTTCGTTATAGTTGCAACGTTTGGGACGCGGATTGGCAACTGCAAAATATAGGTGATAGTCATGTTGCATGGCCGGCTTCACCAGTGTGGTACAATGCTCTCACAGATTACTAGTGTAAAATGGAAGCTCAATGCAATTTGTATTTCGTATAGTGAGTGTAGAAAACCGGAGACGCTTTTTACTAGATACGAGGTTTCCATCTTAGTCTTCAGGTGTGACGACACATCTGCATTTTGGTTCTTAATTGAGGATAGTTGTAGATGTCTATGAACCACCCATCCCATTTCTACATAAAAACGCTGTTTTTACTAGGTATTTTCGGTTGTTATTAGGAAGATAATGCTACCCGTCTCCTGGTTTTTCCCCTCTGAACGACACCCTCAGTGTAATATGGGATAATGCATATTCCTACGCCGTCAATAATCTGCAAGTCACGTCTTGAGTAATACATAATTATAATATAAATATAGGGATAGGTATTAAAAAGATTAGAGCCGTGGTAGCTCAGATGGTTAACGCTCGATGTAAATATAACAGAACGCGAATAATCCGGGTTCGATCCCCGCCGGCACCAATGAAATTGTTAATTGCAGTTTTAAATGCTGATTTACCACGTGCTCGGCGGTGAAGGAAAACACCGTGAGGAAACCTGCATGTCTGAGGAATAACAAAAAAAATTTCGAAGACATGTGAAGTTCGCCAACACGCATTGGGGCAGCGCGGCGGACACTTCCTTGCCCTAAACCCTCTCAGTAATGAGGGGAGGCCTGTGCCCAGCAGTGGGGCGTATATAGGCTGTAACTTTACTTTACTTTTATTAAAAAGATGTAGCAACAATGAAACTACGGTATGCTAATAATTAGTTAAAGCTTATTAATTTAAATCTATATCAGGAATAATTAGTCTCACATTTTCGAAATTTTTATCTATATACTTTCTATAATTATGGAATACTTCAAAACGTAGAATCAGATACTTAATTAAATACTAAGTGCAACAGTGGACGAACTATATAAATCACATGGAAAATAAGTACTGTAAACGAGAAATAAACACATTTATTTGTATTAGATATTTTTTTACTGTAAACAAAAAAAAGTATTTGAATGGATTACATATTTATTGTTGTAGTAAACGAGAAAAGAAAAGAAAATATATTTGTTTATATTACGACACTAGAAAAACCATGTACAAAGAGGCGCCATTATTCGTGTATGATGGTTATATTCGTATTTGTACTGTTATTTGTTTAGGGGCATCCTGTGAATGTAAACAAAGCACTATACTTAAAATCTTTGCTTAGGCCTAAGCTTAGGCGGTCAGTCGCCGTAGAGTCTACATTACCTGAGGATGCCTCGTGTAGAGGCGAAACACGTGTCGTATTGTCGTCGATGGTGTGTCTTACCTGGAATAGTGGTGTTGGAAGTAGTGGTGCCGGGAGTAGTGGTGTTAGGAGTAGTGGTGCTGGGACTAGTGGTGACGGAGTTAGTGCATGCAATTGAGGGAGGGCGGGAGGTGCTCTTCAGTCCAGGTAAGACACATCATTGTAATTAGTTAGCGGAAGGTATATGCAAAGTAATAAATTATTTATTATAATGGATTTCCGCAAAGTAACGCCTGATTCTATCAAATTCCAAAAAGTTTTCATAGCTTTCAATGAAGGTATAGCCATCTTCTTTACCCCAGAAGGTTCGAGACGTCTGGTACTACAATCGTCCCTGCAAAGCGTGGTGATTATAGCAACGGTGATTCATAAAGTGGGAGAGGTTCGTGTCCATCAATGAAGAGGAAGAAGAAAGTAAATAATTTTGTAAATAAATAGTCTTTGAACTAAAAGGATAATATTATGTAAAATTTATACAATAAGCGGTCTTATTGTGGGGAAAGCTTTTAGGTAATCTTTTAGCCAATCTACTGTTGTCACCACTGTGAAGAAATGTGTGGTGTACTTAATTACACAGTTAAATTAAAAGCACAACATCATTTCAGTCGAGGATAAATACAAGATCTAGTCAAAGAATATGGCGTGAAACATTAGGCTACATTAACATTAACATACAAACATTAGCTTTAGGGAAATTGGACTTAATTTTTAGGTATATAAAAAATCTCCAGACCGAATTTCGGTCACGGCTGCCAGCCTTAACGGAGACTAGTCATCGGCGCAGGAGAGGATTATAATGACCAAGTGTATGCGCGCAAGTACAGGTGCACTCTATTCCCTCACTCTCATAATCCGATGGGACGGTAAACAGACAAGATCGGAGAGAGATCAGACGCAGGACCAATGTCTTAACGTGCTTTCCGAGGCAATGGGGTGAGACACCGCCAATTTTCAGACTCCGGGCAGAATTTTTTGACGATAAACTCAATAAACTGATTATTATTGGCCAGAATTCGAACCCAGGATACCATGATTAGTAGTCGCACTACTACAACCACTATACCATCGAGGCAGTCACATAGGTACGTACATATTACGCGTCATGTGTCTGAATGGATATTTATTTCATGTTTGTTCATACATTTTTATTTTTTTTATTTTTTTATTTTAATGTTTTTAATTTAAATATATATTTTTGACTTAAAAAATTCCTCGAGTGTTTTTTTTTAATTATTCTAAACTGAATTACTAAAACGAAAAAATATATATATCAAATCTGACCAAAATTGTCTCATTTCGTATAGGTTTTCTGGAGTCGTACCTGTGTTGCCTCTGGGATAACATCGTGGTTTCGGCAACATTCCGAACGTTGAAGCAGCCATACATACTCGTAGGTACGACCATCTTCACCCAAGGCGCCCGTGTGCAGACTTCGCATCACGACTCAACCTCGCTACTCTAGCCCAACCAACCCAACCCAACACCACAAAGCTTATGACGGTTGGTGGGTAGCTCACCGGTAGACGCTCACATTAAATTACTCACGCGATAACCTGAGTTTTATATTATAAAAATGATACTACTGTTGCAATTTTAATATCCGCTTATCGGAAACTTAATAACGAGGTAAATATGTAACAATACATAATCAAAACAGCAACATCATTTTACACATCAGATTAAAAAACCCTACTCTCTCCAGCTTAGATAGACACTGGCAGAAATAAATGCGCGACTTGACGTGGGTCGAGTAAATTGTTTATTAAAAATTTGTAGGAGCTGTAACGCCCTTGTCACTTAAGGCAGTACTGTGAGATATGTTTCTTAAATATTTATAAATAATTATAATATAAATATTCGTAATATAAAATTATAAATCCTTTTTTACTTTTATTTTAAGAATAGTAAGTAATATAATAATTAATAATTTTAATTTATCAATGGTTAACAGACAGGTAAAGAATTCCTTTAGGTACTATGTTCACAATTGTTATTAAATTTTAAAAATTGCTTATTTATTTAATTAAAGTTTATTATGTTAAACTTTAATTAAATAAATAAGCACGGTACACCAAATTAATGCAGTGAGCTGAAAAATGATTGCAGCATATGCTTAACTTCGGAGGCTTAACTACTTTTTACCCATTTCCACAAAAATAATCCTTGCACAATTTTTCCTCGACTATGCTGACATTTGTTACCTTGATATCACCGAAGAGCAACTTAACAAACTAGAGCGACTCCAAAATCTCTGTATACGGTTCATATTTGGGCTTCGTAAATATGACCATGTCTCCGAGATATGGTCATATTTACGAAGCCGCAGTAAACTCAAGTGGCTCCCAATCCGTCTTCGTCGGAATACTCACATACTTTCTGCGCTCTACTGCGTCTTATTTAATGTATCAAGTCCTCCCTATCAAAAAGAACGTTTTAAATTTCTTAGCTCTTGTCACGTCTTTTCCTTACGGCCCAAAGAAAATCTTTCGCTCCAATGTCCTGTACACCCCTCGACATTTTATGATAAATCTTTTACTGTTCTTGGAGTAAGACTCTGGAACTCCTTACCCCAGTCAATTAAAAGTGCTCAATCATTAAATGTGTTCAGGATTCTCAGATCAGATTAAGGAACACTATTTGTCTCTTTAACTCCTCCATCTTCCTCCTCTTAGTTATGGTCATTTATCTACCTAAAGTATGTTGTAATTTTAGTACATATAAGTTTGTATTTTTTTTCTATGTAATTTAGTTACCCTACCCGTTAATCTTATTTTTATTTTTATTAATTTCTTCTTCTGGGTTGTCTGGAAGAGATTGCTATGTAGCAATAAGTCCGCCTTTTGTTTTTCCCTTATTGTTTGTTCATTTTTTGTTATATTTGTATATATAAGTTGGTGTACAATAAAGATTATTGTATTGTATTGTATTGTATTGTAGATAAACGTCTCATCGATACAACATAATCAATGAAAAGTTTATCTACCTAAGTTTAATGAAACTTAAGAGAACATGGAACGTTACCGTTAAAGCCTATTAAAGTACACTGATGAACAAAGCCCTCCCCATAGACTGCCTCATAGGGGGATGTTTGCCATAGTTGCCACGCGTGGCAAGCGCATTTTATTTTTTATTGTATGTCGTTATTGGGAAGACACTGCTGCCCATCTCCTGATTTGCCCCCTCTGTCGCTCTTACGTTACCCACGGGATGACACGGGGTTGTGGATATTCTTACACCGCTACTACATGGTTTAGAGAACATAAGATAACATATTAGACAGAAGAAAACCATATACATTATGGTATTAGAGTGTATGTTTATGACAATATATACAGCATCCCACTGTCCGAGTTCATTTTTTCTAACTTTTAGTTTGTCTAAGAGAGAAGAGAGTGAAGAGAACTAGTCTCTTTGGCGACGGGACCACTTTATTATACAGTAAGGTATCGAGTGCAAACTAAGTATATACAGACACACATGCATAATAAGTGACAGACGTACTCTGATAACAATACATTACCAAATTACCATTATACATTTTGTTGTGTTGTGAACTAATTTGAACATTTATCTTTTGAAGAATGATGTCCACTGTAGAGTATTAAAAGTTCGCTTAGTTTTTTTATTTGCTTTAGAATATTGATTAAAACTATTATTTACGGATTTTATCGCGTTTAATTACTTTAATTTATTTTTATTATTATCCCGACGTTTCGGGTGCTTTACAGCACCCATGGTCACGGGGGGGGACTGAGATGTTTGACGTCCCAATGTCATAGTTAGTCCGGCTACCTTCAGTTTTTTTAATATTAATTTTTGGTCCGATTTACGCAAAACGAGCTTATAGTATCATGAAGTCTTGCAGTGGTATGCTTGGGTTTGGGTTTAATTTTGTTAATTATAGGATCCCAAGCAGATGGTAGCACCCAACCATCTTCTCTATTGAAATTTGGATGTTTTTTAATTTCAATAGCCTCGCGTATCATCCTTGGTAGGAATCGGTGTTCTTTTGCGAGAATTTGTGGTTTATCAAATCTAATGTAATGGTGGGGACGATCTTGAACATGTTCGCAGACTGCAGACAGAATTAAACGAAATAAAATCCGTAAATAATAGTTTTATTCAATGTGTAGCGTTCGCGTAAATTTAAGAAATCATTATGCTTTAGAATAATTTAAAAATACCTTACAATCCTTTAAAGAACGCGAAATTTGAGCTTTTAGGTTTAATGAAAACTTCAAAGAAATTATCCGGATTAAGAGAAGTGGAATCGCGTATAAAAAGCCGCCATTGTTGCGGTTCATGCGATGAAGAACTTTTAAGGTCGTAGCTCTAGAGATTTAGATTAGGCTGAAGCTTTTATTAAAAGAAATCATAAACAAGGGTGTTGGTATAATAACTGCATGCCCAGTGGTCATAGTCACACTGTTGATTCTAAATTTGAAAAAAAAACATCCGCACAAATATTGCAAATTTTATGATAAATTATGACCGTTAGAAGTCCATTTTAAAAATAAACGTCACAACCATACGGAAAATCTAAAAGTAGAAAAATTAAAAATTATTATAAATAAAATAAGAACATCATCAATTTATACGAAGTCAATTAAATACACATTATTATGGAACTCAAAAACTACTAGTGTCAGATCAAGATCAAATTTATATGGAACCACACGAGAAGCGCCAGCTTTCAAATAAAAACAAATCGGTCTACCCAGAAAAAAGTTCTGAAGTAACGCACATAAAAAGACATACAGTCGAATTGAATACCTCCTCCTTTTTGAAGTCGGTTAAAAACTGAGTAGAGATATACGTCCAACAGTGGACTGTTAAATAATTGTGGAGTTCACTTGTGTAGGTACCATCCTATCTCGGTTTCTGCTGCCAAAACAGCATCCTCAGGGCTGGCATCGTAATATGTAGTACCTATCTTTTTTTCAAATTGGCTGCAGGTGTACATGGTTTGCAGTAACCATTTAACTTTAGGTGAACATTTAGCACGTGTGTGACGAGTATACCCAGCTATGTTATGGTTGTAGCACGAATGGGCCGGTTCAACCGGGGAAGGACCAAGCTCTCACAGATACCATTGTAAAATGGCAATGCTGCTGCCTTTCGTATGGTAAGTGTTGATAATTGGATACCCTTTATACCATCAGGTGGACTGTGTGCTCGTTTGTCACTCCCATTCTATAAAAAATACTGTGGACTGATTACCTTCGAGTGTTTAATACAATTTAACTGCTGTATTACTTATTTTACTTTATCAAGGCCTTAAAATAAGTTGTTTTAAGACGGTCTTAGTAATGACTATTTGGCTTAATTTATAACTCTCCGAAAAATAAATTGTCGCAACTCTGTTTGACAATAGAAAATAAATATTTTCATTATCTAGGTATGTCATCTTTCACGCAATTCAAAGTTCTCTATGTCCTGATGGAATTAAAACTCGGTTGGAATATTGCACTTAATAACCTAGCCTCTAGTCTCATTTTGAAATGACCTTACGTTCAGTTTTTAACACATATTTTTTCACAGACGTGGAAGTAATCAAACTACCAGTAAAATTTTATTTGTTTTACAAAATACTATACATACGTAAAATATATATACATGCATATATACATGTACAAGTTCATTCACACCAAAGTCGTCACTGTTAGCGCAAAGACAGTTTGATATTATTGACTGATCGGCTACGCTGCAAGTTTATTTTGGCTGCAAAGGGTCATCTTGATCGGGGTAGGATCACGCTCCTACAAAATACCAACGCGAAACAGCAGAAATTATTCTACTAAGTGAGAGATACAAGTGTCGTAGTTTTCTTGCTAATAATTTACCGTTTTATTATGTGCTGTTGATTTACTATAGTAATTTTTTTTGTATTAGTGGTGGTTTTAACATCTGTAAATTAGTAAGTGTTTTTAGTTGTATCGTTTTTTGCAATTTTTTGTTGCAGAAACATGATGAAGGACGAACCTCCCGATCCTGGAAGGGTTTGCAATGGTTCCATTTCTTTACACTTTACTTATTAAAAATGTAGAACTACTACTGTAGGGAGATAAGTCACTCGCGTCCGTAGTCTTCGACCACCTTAATGTTGCTGTGTTTCGTATGGTGAGTGTAGAGAACCAGGGACCCTTTTTACTAGAATCGTGGCATTCTACCTGGTCCTCAGGGGTGACAATGCATTTTCAATCTTAATTGAGGGTAAATGCCTATGGGCCACAGCATCCACTTACCATCAGGTGGCATGTGTGCTCGTTTGTCACCCAATGCTATAAAAAAATAAAAAGTAGTATAAAATAGCAGGAGGTATTGAGCCGATTTCAACCTTAGCAACATATGTCCATATATTATTAATAGTTACCGTTATAGCCTATCAAATTCCACTGCTGAACAAAGACTCCATAAAATGCCTCGGGGGCTATTGGCGGAGTTGCCCTGTTAGGGAAGCGGGTTGGTAACTGTAGTGTTTATTTTATAGACGTTATTAGTAAGACGCTGTTCCTGGTTTTGCCTCTGTCACCTCTTACGACACCCACAGCACGACACGTTGATAATATTTTCCCAAATCAAATTAAAGTCAGGCAAATCCCGAGCGGTCGCATGCGACCGCACCCACCCACAGCAATTAAAACCATTAAAACTTATATTTAGAGACTACTTTTCTGTGAAGAAATTTGGCATTATAAAATATATTACTCGAAAAATATTTACGTAAAAAGATAAATTATATTCACACAAAAACTTTCATTACAATTTTATAATAAAACACTATACTAAAACACTAACAAAACACTAGAAGATCCAAAAATCAACACAATAACATTCACGCGAAAATGGCGTACGTAATGAACGTAGATTATAAATAAATATCCATAGGATAACTGTTTTTTTATTATAGATAGAAATTTTTATATTGATTCTATAATGCCAAACTTCTTCATAGAAAAGTAGTCTCTAAATATAAGTCTTAATGGTTTAAAGTGCTGTGGGTGTGCGCGGTCGAATCCGACCGCTTGAATTTTGACAGAATAACGCCGCAATCGAATTCGACCGCTAAGAGATTGAAGGGCTTTGGGAGAAGAAGGTATTCTTTATTCATCTTCAGCTACGCCACCATTACCTATCAGGTGGATTAGTAAGCAAACGCTGACTTAAATTAATTGAAAATTATTACTAAATCTATTTTCTAGGCATTTAACACCGTGCCTGAACGATTTATTAAGATCTTTTTGCCATATCCGATACTATTGAGAGATGACTCTGGACCAATAATCACCTCTTACAACCCTCAACGGACGAAATGGTTGAATTTCTCCAACAGCGCCACCGCCCAACAATTTTTATTTAATTGCTGTTTATTACTATAAAAGGATTTTGAATTCATTAAAATACTGAGGAAATATTCAATATTTATTTTTTCTAAATCGTTTTTGAAACATACACATTGTGATTAAACACAATTTATATCATCTAAGATCACAATAAAGTTATATCTAGTGTGTTACCCGCGCATCTCTACATATACACATCTATCTTCTACGTCTACACATACCAAACCCAATTAAAGTGAAGTATGCAATTATTAAAAATGTCATTGGAATAATTCAGTATAGTGATATCAGTCTAAAATACGTAATAACTTATATTTCCCATGATAATGGGACAATTATACTTGTAAGATTGCATTCAATATTACATAATTGCTGTAGCGAGAAATCCTCTCTTTACATATTGGGTATATTATCAATTTTAAGTGTAATATTTTGTAAAATATAAATAAGTTTCATTTTAATTATTGTATTATGTTAAAAGTCTTTCTTTTTTAATTTTATATTCTTTTTTGTGCTCTACGTTTAAATATTATTTTTAACTTTAATATTGTAACTATTCATATGGTAAAATTTATATTTCTTTTAGGATCTCACTATACCATATTTCCAAAAAATTTGTAAATGACAAAATATTGCCATTCAAAAATCCTTACTAGAACCAACTACGTAATTAGTGCCATTATATTTACAATAAATAAACGCTTAATGGTCTAATATATACAACCAAGTCTCATCATTCTCCTCAGTAATAAATTAAAAAGTTTTGTTAAGTACACAAAGTTACGTTGATGTTTTGAAATGAATATTTTTTATTTAACTACAACACCAAGTTATTAATATAAAGACTAAAATTGTAAGGAATGACTAATAGTGAGCGTAGGATCTGTTTTAACATTAAACCATCAATTTCAATTAAGTTTTATCTTATTAAATTCTAACAATTCTCTCGTTTATTTCAAATTTAAGCACATCGTTATAATTACAACACAGACATAGGTACTTGTTTGTTATTCAAACGATTGAATCATTGGGTGTTTCAGCCTTAGACAACAACGGTACACTGCTATAATCTTTAAGACTTTCGCTGCCCTTCTTAGCACCATTATCGAAGGAACTTGTCGTAGGCAGCTTCGCAATCCAATTATTATTTCCTACCTTATTTAATTTGCAATTTCCAGTTGAATTCATTTGACAGTCCTTAAGTTTCACTTTGGGTTGGCCACTTTGACTGACAGAATTACGATTAAGAGAGTTAACGTTGAGGGCTATTGAATTCGATGAGTTTGATTTATCTACGCTATCATCTTGATCCGACACTCCATTAGTAAAAGGTTCTGCGGGATCCGAAAGCTGCCTTTGCATTTTAATGACTTGCAAAAACGGTTGGACCTCCTTTTCCAATTTTTTGAGGTCATTTGTTTTCTGTTGTTGAAATACTGCCGATCCTCGTCTACTAGACGATCTAGAGCCTTGGTCTAACCGCTGTTTAAATGGCGTTAGATGTGACAGTGAACCACTTTCCTTTGATTGAATTTGAAGCTTCGCCAATGATGGTTTCTCCTTAGGCGGAGCGTTTGGATCGATAATTTCACCTAATAACCAATATGTGACTAGAATTCCTTTACCCTGTAAAAACAACAAACATTTTACAGAAAAGGAAACAAAGATTACAATTAAGTAATAAACTAAATATTTTTTCATAAAATACCTTCATGGCAACCTCTCCTCTGCACTCTAGATGGAATGTTCCGAAAGTATCTAGCAGAGCTTTTGTTGTTGGTGATACGTGTATTTTTAGGGCTTCTCCGTTTGACTCCATTCGCGATGCTGTATTCACTGTATCACCAAACAAGCAATACCTTGGCATTTTCAATCCAACTACCCCCGCAACACAGGGACCTGTTAATATAATCCATAATATATAATTTCCATATATAAATTATGCATTGATATTTTGACACGGACAATAAATGAGCCAGTATATATATAAAGTAAAGTATAAATATAGACTGTGAGGCATAATATGATGTTCAGATTAAGCCTTGGATACACTTGGGGACAAAAGGAGCGGCATGTTGCGCAACATGTCGCTCAACAACTACGTCGAATGTCCTGAGACATATGTCGTGGAACATTTTGCAGGCCACAGTAGTCAATGTTTATAGAAATGTTGCCTGAGGAGGTTGTGGAAATTAGTACTGCGTACGTAGTACTTACTTCGGGAGAGAAACGTAAGCGAAACAGAAGATGGTGGATGCGGAATTTCTTACTACAATGAGAAGAAATAAGAATTAATACTTTAAGTGATCTCCGAATGTCTGATGGGTCTTTTGTGAATTTTACTCGAATGTCAATATTTGATTCTGAAATTGACGCTTGACATGTGCACTCGCTCTCGGAGCGGGAACATGCAACATATCCCGCGTCACGTAAAATGTTGTGGGCCATGTTGTGTCACTGTGCAACGTTGCATCGCCACGTAGATTGAGTATTCCGCGTCATGTAGCGGGATAAAATGTCCCCTAGTGTTTGTGGGGCTTTATCTTCATCATCAGATCGCATTTTTGTTTAAATTTATGTGTCCATGGCCTGCAGAAATCTTCATCAAAAGAACTGTTAGTTCATTTGTCATTGTAATAATTTAAAAAAGTTTATGTAAAACTGCATATTGAGAAATTTTCATTAAAGCTGATAGAACTTGTGTTTATACAATACTGACATTTGCATAAATCGCATTAAATACGTTTATTTATCAGAATACGTTTACTTATCGTTAAGAGGATTGTAAAGTGTCGATACGCGGCGTGAGTAGGTTTTTTCAAAAATGCTATTTGTTTCAAACTGCTCGCTCCATGTCGCTGCATCGTGCGATAGAGAGAGTTGCCAGAAGTAGAAGAGTAGAATAGAAGTCTTGGAAGTTTTTGAAACATTGTTTCGGGCGATAACGTTTTAACTCCCCTAAACCTATACGAAATGATAATTTTGTTCTGATTAAATTCAGTACACCTTAATCTATGTTTGTACGTTTTTCTTTTTATTTATTTATTTATTTATTTATTTATTTTATTCTTTATTGCACCAAAGATTTTGTACAAAAGGCGAGCTTAATGCTATATGGCATTCTCTACCAGCTAACCTTGGGTAGAACAGAGAGTGAGTTATGGGCAGTAAAGATGTCATGATCTCATTCAATTCAAAATGTACATGCTACACATACATATAATAGATATATACACATATATATTATATACACTTACACACACATACATATGTATATACATATATATATACATATATACATACACATATACATATATAAATATATATCTCCATAAATTTATATACAAATAACTATAAACATATAAAGTAAGTGGACTCAAATTTGTTGGTTACGGATATATTCGTATAGTTTTCTTTTAAACACGTTTTTAGCAGGTATTATGCGCAGGTCAACAGGCAATTTGTTCCAGAGGGAGATGGAAGTTAATGTGAAAGAATTTGACATAAACCCAGAATGGTGGAGAGGAGTAGACAGTAATAAATTGTGTGAAGACCGGAGATTGAGAGAATGAGTGTCACTACGGAATTGGAATCTTTCTTTTAGGTAAAGGGGTGAGGAAGAATCATTAAGAACTGAAAACAGAGAGGACAGCATTCGAAAATCTCTGCGCTGGCGTATAGTCAACCACTTTAATTGGGAGCGAAATTCTGATACGTGATCGTATTTGCGCAGACCAAAGATGAATCGTATGCAGTTGTTAAGTAACCTGTCCAACCTGCTTAGCAGCTCCTGAGAGATATTAGAAAGACAAACATCGGCATAGTCAAATAATGGAAGAATTAGTGATTGGATGAGTAGAAGCTTAGTTGAAGGAGGCAGAAAGAACTTAAGACGATAGATGGAACGAAGTATGCCTGTGACTTTACGACAAATCTCGGACACCTGTAACCTCCAACTAAGGGTCGAGTCAATAATTAAACCCAGATCCTTGACACTAGTGCGGAAAGGAATTACACAGTTTTCATAGCAAATGGATGGTAGATCAGGTATGTTAAGTTGTGACACCAATCGACGACTACCAATGATAATAGCCTGGCATTTACTAGGATTTACCGTTATACCAAATCGCTGTGACCAGTTTGAAATGCGTTGTAAGTCCTGATTAATAGCTGCAATAGCGGTAGCAATTTCAACCGAGGACGCTTGTGAGTATAACTGAAGATCGTCAGCGTATAGGTGGTAAGAACATTGAAGGTGGGTAGTTAGAAGATTGATAAACAACGAAAACAAGAGAGGAGAGAGAATGCCGCCTTGCGGTACACCTAGATATAGATCGCACCAGTCGGAAAAATCCTGACCAGCCCGAACAGCCTGCTGGCGACCGCGAAGATAAGAGGAAAACCAGTTCAGTACTGACGGGGAGAAGTTTAGGCGTGAGAGTAATCCAAGGAGTAAGTCGTGATCGACACAATTAAATGCGTTTGAAAAGTCAATAAGGACCAGAACAGTCAAACATGACCTCTCCATGCCCTCTCTAAAATCTTCTGTAACTTGAAGTAAAGCTGTGGTGGTACTATGTCCCGGGCGGAAGCCAGATTGATATGTACTAAGGTAGTTGCATTTCGAAATGAAAGAAGTGACTTGTTTGTGTACCAATGATTCAAGGGCTTTGGAAAGAAACGGCAGTATAGAAATAGGTCTAAAATGAGAGGGTAGGGATGGATTGGGTACCTTCGCAAGAGGCAAGATAAAAGCTTTTAGCCATAACTTAGGGAAAATACCAGTAGAGAGGGAGAAATTGATGATGTGAGTGAGAACTGGAGTAACAATATCGAGTATGAGAAGTATCATAGGTCTACTCACCTCATCATATCCGGTTGCGGAAGATTTTATTGAAAGTATGGCTTTTCTAGTATCATCGTCAGTCACTGAACTGAAGTCGAAAGAATTACATGATAACAAAGGCATGGAATTAAGTTCCTGGAGAGTCGTAGCTTTGGTGGTCAAATGCAGACGTGATGCAGAAGAGAAGTGTATATTCAAGTCATTGAGTGAAATATTTGGGATTAGAGAATTGGAATGTGATTTTCCAAATCCCAGGGATTTAAGGAACTTCCATATATCTGCAGAAGAGGAGTTTGAAATACTATTGTGGAAGTAGCGGCGTTCGGCTGTTCTTACCACCTGATTACAGCGGTTTCGTGCTCGCTTATATTGTTGAAAGGTGGAACTGTTCCAATTCTTTTTAAAAATGTGAAAATCTCGATCTCTTCTTCTCATTGCTCTACGCACTTTAGTAATTTCGTTTAGATTAATTTAAAAAAAAAATAAAAACTCCCGAGGAAGCTTTTAAGTCAAAAATATGGATATTGAGATGCTAATAACTTATATCGTACGCAATATTGTTATAAAAGAAAAACCTAGTTTTTCCTTATACCTATGAAAATTAGACTATGTTTACGGGGGTTAAAAAGTTACCGCTTTTTGTATGAAAATTTACTTCTTAACGAATTCTAATGAATATCAACAGCGACGAAGTGGCGAGTGGTAATAGAATTCATCACTAGTTTTCATCGGTTGGGTGTCGTGAAAGGTGACTTTGGGAAATGTCGAAAAATCTAATAGCTCCCAACAGACGGGGGTGTAACCATCTCGTTTACATCTTACTATTTGTACTTAGAATACCGAAACTGACGGCTGGCAGCAGCGTAAAATTACGAGATGTCTTGTTCAGCGATTGCCAATCCTCCTGTTAAGCCTGATGATTAAGGCAAATCCTCCTTAACGCGAGAGGCTCATAAACACATTTCGACGAGCTGATGATGAAGAAGTAGGAAGAGAACTACGACAGCCTTTAAAACATTTCCTCTTGTAGAATAAAAATGACAAACGAGCACATAGTGTATCTGATGGGAAATGGATACTGCAGACTATAAACATCTACATCTACCCTCGATTAAGAATCAAAATTTGATGCGTTGCTATCCCTGAGAACTACGATGGAATGCCTCGTTTCCAGTAAAAAGGGTCTCCGATACTCTACACTCACCATACGAAACACAGCAGAATTGAGATGCTATTTTACGCTGGTATTCTGTGAGAGCGTGATCCTTCCCCGTTCGAGTCTACCCATTGGTGCAACAACCATAATATAGCACAGCATGGCTAAGTACCTTTTTGTATAGTTTTAAAGAAGAGTAAAAATCTAATAAGGTAAATTATTATAATTACCAGAATGTATACCAATCCTTAATTTGAGCTGATCGTGGGGTCGATGCCTGATATGAAATCGCGTAACAGCATCAAGAAGAGCCAAAGCCATGCGTGCTACTTCGCAGGCGTGGCGCATTCCATTTCGCTCTGGTAAACCAGATACCACCATGTAAGCATCTCCTATGGTTTCAACCTTAAAAAATAACATTTGTCGTATAAAGCAGTGTCGTAAGCTATATAATAATATGGTATAATAAAATCTTGTAATTATATCCAGTGGTGCTCGTAAAAGTTAATGTGAGGGAAATAATATACTTTCATCACAACTCAGCTAATCTTTTTAAATTTCATCGCAGAAAAAATAAATATTAGCTCTATATAAATAGAATGAAGGGGAAGACAGTCAGATGAAACTTAAAATTGAATTGTTTATTAGCATCCTAAAAATAAAACGTCGCTGTATTTAATTCGCTTTCTGGAACATTTTATTTATTTATTTATTCTTGATTGTATACCTTAACTAAAAAGATTATAAAGGGCGGACTCAATGCCTTTTGGCTTTTGCTCCCAATCAACCCGGGACATGTTATAATGTGATAGGTGTCAAAAATAAAAGAACTTTATTGAAAAACAAAACATGATATTAAAAAAATACTGTACTTGTTAAAATAGCTATAATATAATTCGTAGAAACCTACACAAGCTTCTTCAATTTATAATTTTTTTTATAAATCTCTATTAATAAATCGTATTTCAAGCATTTTAAATATAATTTTCTAGAAGTCACTATCATCTGCATTTGAAATATTTTAGTATATATACAAAGGCCTTTTTCTATGCCAATTGCAATATTTTATTGTAATAGGTTATTAAAAGACAATATCAAAATCAAGGATAAATTTTAAAACATATATAATTGTCATTTACAAAGCACTTTCTGAAGGTTTAATGAGATATTACATTTTGCGAGAAATAGGCTGCAAGAAACCCAAACAATTTTTTGACATCTTCTAGTCACGTATACTTCAAAACTTAAAATAAAGAATAGTACACTCTACCACCAGTGTATGTTGCCAGAGATGACAGGCGGATTTGAGATGTGGTTTTTACTGCTAGTATGAGGAAGCTGGAGGAACTATAAATAGAAAGCTCCGAGTTTCCCTGCATGTAAAATTTTAAAATGAGTATATCCCCAGTAGAATCAGAGTAAACGTCATAGCCCAACGGATTAGTAAGATGAAGTGGCAGTAGACCAGCCACATAACTCAAAGAACCGAAAACCGATGGGAAAAAGGTGCTATTTAAGTATTTTGAGTTGCAGAATCGTACCGGTAAGCGAAGTTTAGGACTGCTTCCCACTAGATGGAGTGACATCCTGGTAACACATGCTCGATGCCGATAGGTATAGGTTGCTTTGGACCGTGCTCTGTTCTGTAACTTGGGGGAGGTCTATGTTCAGCAGTGGACTTGTGAGGGAACGTAATGATAATGATCACTTTAAGTATATAATGGATGTCGACTTTAAATTTGTTCAAATTATTCGTCCTATTCTATTAAATAGATTTAATAAAAAAAAATTGTTAAAAATAAATAATAAACATTTATATCCTAGGTATGCCACGGAGTCATCAAATTCATGATATAAATACCAGGTAGAATCACTGATAATATACACAATTTACCTTATACACGTCATAATTTTCTACGATGGAGTCGAAGCACGTGTAAAGATCGTTTAATAGATCAACAACTTGCATCGGCGTGGACGAAGCTGAAAGCTCGGTGAAGCCTACTATGTCAGAGAAGTATATGGTGACACTCTCAAACGTCTCGGCAACTACTGAGTGCCCATTTATAAGCTGCGAAGCTACTGACCTGGAAATAACGTCCTTCATAAAAATGGAATCCAAAAATATTTTTACTCAAGTCGTGTGTGTGTTCCGACAACTTTATTCGAGTCAGATAAACTAAGCTACAGTTTTATTAACTGTGCAGGACATATTCGAGTACCGTTCCGATGGACGGTAGTGAATATTAAATTTATGACATTAATTGTCATAACTACTCACAATCTTAAGATCACCGACGGGTAAATATGAGATAGTTGGTATTCTTGCGTCGTTGCTATACAGTTTTTAATAAAACATATCTACATGACCAAACTAGTACGTATTTAATACCAAAAATCCCAATACTTACTTAGGTAACAATTGATAAAGGAGTTCTTCACATTTCTTCTTTTCTTCTAAATAATCTTGTGTTCTTTCACTAACTAATGCTTCTAAATTATTAGCATATTGTTCCATACGGGATAACAAATTATCCAAAATATTACTACTTTCTTGAGATCTGCAAAATTTGTCACAAAAGTTACCGATTACGTACTGGTACTTATAAATAAATATAATAAACAAAAATATTGAAAAAAAAAAAAACAACTTTCCCATTATAATAAACATATAAATTACCATTACAAAACCAGAAACCCAACGGCAGTGTTCTATTTATAAATTAAGAAAAATATGTTTAATAAACACATTATCTTTTTACCGTTACCGTTACACTACACTATGCGTTACCCAGATAATTATTATTAGTTACATATATTGCCTCACTATGGGTAATTTTGCCACAGTTGCCATGCAAGGCAAGCGGGTTGGCAACCGCAGTTTTTAATTTTGAGTCGTTATTAGGAAGACGTTTTCGCTTCACTTCTTTCGACACCCTTGAGATGATGTGGGGCAGTGGATATTCTTACACCGCAACTACACGGTAATGTTTTAAGTTATCATCATCATTCATCATTACAGCCCTTTACAAGTCCACTGCTGAAAATAGGCCTCCCCCAAGGTATGCCACAAAACACGGTCCTGATCCTTAGCCACCTGCATCCATCGACTTCCTGCATGTCTCACCAGGTCGTCACTCCATCTAGTAGGGGTCGCCCTACACTTCATCTACCGGTACGAGGCTGCCACTCGAGAACCTTTTTCCCCCAACATTTGTCGGTTCTTCGAGCTATATGGCCGGCCCATTGCCACTTCAGCTTACTAATCCGTTGGGCTATGTCGGTCACTCTGGTTTTACTGCGGATATCCTCATTTCTAAGTTTATCACGCAGAGAAACTCCGAGCATAGCCCTCTCCATAGCTCGCTGAGCGACATTGAGCGTCATCATACGGCCAGCAGTGAAGGACCACGTCTCGGTTCCATATGTCATCACTGGCAACACGCACTGGTTGTACAACTTAGTTTTCAGGTTTTGAGGTATACCTGACGAGAAGATGTGTCGTAATTTCCCGAACGCTGCCCAGCCGAGTTGAATCCATCGATTGACCTCTCGGTCGAAATTGGACTTACCTAGTCGGACAATTTGTCCCAGGTAAACGTACTAGTCAACAACTTCGAGCTTAGTGCTCCCAACAACTACCGGCATAGGCGTGACATGGACATTAAACATGATCTTTGTTTTGTCCATGTTCATCTTAAGATCTATCCGTTGGGAGGCACTATTGAGGTCATTGAGCATAGTGCTTAAGTCCTCCAGCGATTCTGCCATAAGAACTATATCGTCGGCAAATCGAAGGTGAGTGATGCACTCGCCATTGATTATAATACCGTAGCCTTTTCAGTCCAGTAGCTTGAAAACGTCTTCCAATGCAGCGGTGAAGAGTTTAGGGGAAATAACGTCACCCTGTCTTACACCTCTCTGCAGTTGTATAGTTTTCGTACTCTGGTTCTGTACTCGGATAGCCATCGTAGCCCTACTGTACAAACACTTCAGCACTTCGATATATCGACAGTCAAGTTGGCACCGCTGAAAAGACTGTAGCACCGCCCAAATTTCGACGGAATCAAAGGCTTTCTCATAGTCCACATACGCCAGGCAAAGTGGCAGATTGTACTCTTCGGACTTCTGTACAATTTGCCGAAGGGTATGTATGTGGTCTATGGTACTAAAGCCTTTTCGGAAACCGGCTTGTTCGGGAGGCTGGAAGTCGTCGAGTCTGCGTGCGAGACGATTCGTAATGACTCTCGAAAACAGCTCGTAGACGCGGCTCGGAAGGGATATCGGTCTGTAGTTTTTCAAGAGGGCGTTGTCCGATCGAGGGCGAATCCGATGACTGGTTCAGGCAAAATGCAAAGGCAAAATCCAAAAAATTATGTATTTACTGCCGTCGGGTAAAAATTATAAATCAAGAAGAAAATTAAAATGAATGAGAAGATTGTTATGTAAAGGTACATAAACAAATATATTACTTATTGAGACGTCGGATAGCTCCTTTGAGATGGGCAAAATCTGGCCTTTCGGTTGGATCTTCGGCCCAGCAGCGACCCATGAGCTCAGTCGCTTCGTCAGCTTCACAAGAACGATGGTGTGATGTGTTTGGGCGAATACCGCTTGCGATAACTGATTCGATTATCTCTGTGAAAATGTATTTAATATTAATACAACAATATTTTGAGCAGCCATAAATTATGCTGAAAGTGAGCCTGTCGATAAGGAAGCCATAATCGTCACGCACGAAAGATCGACACGACATTCCTCACTGTCGCCATTTTTATACATCCGTTATCTACGAATGGTTTGCTACCTGGCTTCTAGTACTTTCCAGTATTTTCTAAATCGTCCATCATTTCAAATCCACTGCTGTATTTAGCTTTTCGGCATATTACATATTTTCAAAGTTAGAAGATTTGTCAATTACAACGCTGGGCAGCGAGTAGACTTTCTACAATCGTTAACGCCTATAGACGACTATAAATAGAACGAATGAATTTATATGAACGTACGACCGTAACGTTACGGTCGTAAAAAGTCAGCTTGTGTTATTACCGCACTAGTGAGTGCAGAGGGAATATCCGTGGACCGATGATGATCGTTTTGATTGTGGTTATGATTTACAACCATAATGATGACGATGAAGAGTACTACGATGTTGACTATGATCATAATGATTGCGATGATGAAACAATAATGACGATGATAAAGACATATCTTAACCGCATTTTTATATAGAGTAGGGGTTTCTAACATGCACACAGTTCACCTGGTGGTGAATGGATGGACTCTGAGGATTTAGATGGACTTTAGGTCACCTAACTGTAATGGAAGAGTAGGGCTGACTAAGTAACAAACAAAATATGCAAAAATGAAAGCCTTTAAGTTTATAATTCTATGTCGCGAATTTTACATGACTCGAGATAAAAATGCACTTTGATTACATGCAGTTTTATTTAAACCACTGTTTTATCCTATACCTTTTAAACGAGCAATTCTTATATAAATATATATATATATATATATATATATATATATATATATATATATATATATATATATATATATATATAATCGGAATTTCGGAAACAGCTCCAACGATTTTCATAAAATCATCAGTTTGTAAATTGTAAACCAAATATATTTCCAAAAAACACGATTTCCCAAAAAATTCGGTCATCCAGGTACTATATATAATTGAATATGCGAAATAACCCAATAGTAATCTAACTATATGTTGCATTTTTATTATAAAATTATTTTCCTTACCTTTCGGCGCCATATCGATATCCGGTCCCAACCAAAAAGCTCCTTGTCTGTTAACTATCTCATGCATTATAATACCAAAAGAGTATACATCGCCTTTCTGTGTGCCTTCTGGTGGCAGTTCAGACATCCGAAGTAATTCCGGGGCGGTCCAAAGTAAACCTAAGTAACATTTGTACTAAATTAGAAACTTTTACAAACATAGAATATAGGTACCTACGCAAAGTTTAAGCGGATTCGGACGCTTTTCACGAAACAAAAAACTAAGTAAGAATTGCACTGGTACTGTAAATAAGTATGTAATTAGTATTTAAAAATTAAAAGTGTTTACAAGTGTTATTTATTTAAATTATTATTATTAACAAGAGTTTGTCGATTTGTTTCAATTATGAGCAAGGCTGCAGTTCGTTTGGGGAAGGACCACGCTAGCTCATATTAAGACCGCTACAGCTGTATTATGACGTGTTTTTTATTAGTTTTATACGACTACTTTTTATCCGTATGTATCCGGTTTTGTCCGTATAGAACTAAAACAAATTAAAAAACCTGCGATCTTCTATAATAATGCTCGTTGGACTACTTTAATTTTCTTTCCTGTTAACTTGAAAACGTGAAATATGGGAAAATTTTTCGTTAAAAATTGAGGATAACATATTAATGTCACGTAAAGAGGTCTTCCTAGAATTCTATTATTCATAGTTGATTTCCTAAAATCATAAAATACTATAGTGTCAGATATTACTATCAAAATGATTACAGTATAAGGATAATTTCTTGGCAACGTTTTAACTTTTAAAGCTCATATTTTGTTGTAAAATAAATGTTATTAAATGATTTAAACATAAAGTGTTAGGACCTTTTTTATGTAAAATTGAAAACCAAAACGTTTTTGATTGAAACATCTTCAAATTCTCTAAATTTATGAGAAAATAATTAAAAAACGTTTATTTTATCAGTTTTAGAGCACTCCTGATGTGGCTTTCAATCTGTTCGTGAAGTTTTCTTTTTTTTATAAGATAGGGTGACATAGTTTGTCACCCTATTACACAGCATACAGTCCACCTGATGGTAAGTGGTTGCTGCGGCCCATAGACATCTACATCTTTCCCTGATTACAAATCAAAATGCAGATGCGTTGTCACCAGTGAGGACTAATATCGAATGCCCCATTTCCAGTAAAAAGGGTCACCGGTTCTCTACACTTACTCACCATACGAAACACAGCAGTATTAAGCTGCTATTTAACTCTGGTATTCTGTGAGAGCGCGGTCCTTTCCCGGTCGAGCCGACCCATTCGCGCTACAACTCTACCACGTAAATAATTAAATCAATATCAAAACCGATTAAGCCATTTCTAAGATGACAGACAGAGAGGCACGTAAAAATTAAAAAAAAAACAGTTTTTCATTTCTTAATAGCTTTCAAATAAAACCCAGAGCTTAATTGGGCTTCTATTAGGCTATGTTTTATTATTTATTTATTTACGTATCACTAACAGACACTATCATTTTATTTATTTGTATACATGCATAATAAGGTGCCGTTTCAGGCCTCAGTCTTCAGCGACACATAACCATCCACTGCAGGACGAGACCAAGTCTATGTTTCCGGTGGAGGAGAATTTGCCCTATTCGTCACGCTTGATACCAGTTACCTTACATTGAAATAGTCAGTTTTTGTGTAATGGCAGTGGGTAGTATTGATTTACTTAAATTTTTTAAAACATTACTTACGAGTCCAATAGCTATGAGCTTTATGATCTTTTTCCGCCGTTCGCAATGCATGTAGTCCAAAGTCGGTAATTTTCAATACGAATCTCGAATCCACAACACAATTACTCGATTTTAATGCACCGTGCGACTTTATATCGGTTCCGTGCAGATAATGCATACCCTGTAGAATAAAACGTATAAAATAAATAAATCACGAAAATGTTAATGTAGTCAGGCATAATTTCAAAATTCTATTATTCGTAGTTGATTTTCCAAAATCTTAAAATATTAAAGTGTCAGAAATTACTATCAAAATGATTAAAGGAAAAAGAAAATTTCTTCGCAACGACATCACGTTAAAAATCATGAAACACAGTTAGCAGCTGGACCTAAATAGGTTTTTTAATAGAATAAGGAGCAAACAGTCCACCTGATGGTAAGTGGATGCTGTGGCCCATAGACATCTACATTTGTGCTTGATTAAGAATCAAAACGCAGATACGTTGACACCCCTGAGGGCTAAGATAAAAGGGTATCCAGATCTCTACACTACCCGTACAAAACACAACAGATTAATCTACTAAGCTATTTTACGCTGGTATTCTGTGAGAGCGTGGTCCTTTCTCGGTCGAGCCGATCCATGTATGCTACAACCATAATATAGCTTCAGCGTGGCTCTAACACGCATATAAAATAGATGAAATATGCAAACCGACCAAGGCAGCTTCCTTGCAATATAAACTTTTTACTCGTATTAAAGGAGTTACTAAGACGGAATAAGAAATAGAATCTAGACAACGATTAAGTGTCTAAGAATGAATGATCAAGTTAGTCGCTTGTGCCTGACTATATAATGCTCGTACGTATCACCACGAGGCGATTATACGTAAGCATTTCTTACTGTAACAAAAATTGGGATGGATATTCGAATAAAAGGCTTTATGTTATATAATCATAAGACAATACATAAAGATACGGTCGGATAGCACGATTATGTTGCTACAAACAAAATTCTATTACATATCCCTACTAAGCATATCTATAAAATATGGTTACATAAAAATGAACATACCCGAACAATATCGTGCATTAAACTGACTTTGAACATCCAATCAAGTTTTATAGTGTCATTTTCCAAAATATCTTGCAATGATCCCTTCGGACAGTACTCCGTAAGGAGACAGCAGTGCGGAGGGTCCACACAAGCCCCGTAAAATCTCGCTAAATGATCGTGTTCCAAATCTTTCATCTTCTTGAGCTCAAGTAACAAGGGTCGTGTTAAATCTATCCGCTGTTTATCGACATTCTTTATTGCAACTCGACAGCCTTTGTAAAAGCCGCATGGAGCGTAAACTTGACGATCGCCTGCCAATGATGTCGCTTCATCGGAATACGCCGTCTAAAATATACAAAATTAGTTTATACTATGTACGGTAACTTCTATTTTACACGAAAACAAATTTTTTGATAATTTTAAGTCTATGCAATCTAATTCCTTATTAATTAAATAGGATTACGTTCCTAAGGAATTATTAATCGTTAAAAGGATAGAATAAGTCAGCTCAAATTCTAATTTCGCCCCCACTTCCCCGCGCGTCGTATGCTATGTACCGATATGTTTGTAATCACTAATACTGTAAGTAGAAAGGTCGTTAGACACTTATTTCATTAGGTTTATCATATTTATGCCTGTTTCTTAACGCCAAGCCAGCCGCTTCTAATTTTTATCACGGTTATTTCCCATTTTAATTTTACGTCGTACTGTTGCGTAATGTATATTCTGATTGTAAGCGACACAACTTCTCCCTTCAAAAGCCTAAGCGATACTAACGGGGCGACTGGAATCAAGCTCAAGACGCCGATAGTTTAGGTAATTTCTTTTTTACGGTGAAAATAATGGTATTTTAAAAAAAGTAGTATAACATAAGCACTGCTTTATAGTTAGTTCAGTTAGTATGCAAAGTTTCATGATCTTATTTAAAGTATTTTATGAATAACAGCGGTTTATTGTTTATTTTGGAGGTAACTTTGAAGATTTTTTTTATCGAGAAAATTTTACGAAATCGTGTTTTCGTCTAACATAATCATTAACATTAATCCTCAACTTTACCATATATTTATTTCAAAATTAATGCTGCAATATTTTCGGCATAACGAAGGATCTTGCTAAGCCATTTGACATTATATTTCCCCTTAAGCTTAAGTATTACAAATTAAAAAAATTACAAATATCAATGGACCGGCCTTGTAGCTCGAAGAACCGACAACCAATGGGGAAAACAGGTTATCTAGTGGCAGCCTCGTACTGGTATGCGAAGTGAAGAGTAACCACCCACTAAATGGAGTAACGACCTGGTAAGGCATGGTGGAAGTCGATGTGTGCAGGTGGCTCAGTACCATGCTTTGTGGCATTCCTTGGAGGAGGCCTACGTTCAGCAGTGGACTTGTGAAGGGCTGTAATGATGATGATGATGATGAACTGGGTGATTTAAGCTTTATCTTTTGAAATGTTTGATATATCAAGTGCTGGGGATAAAAGAAAACGTTTTGAACAAACTTCTAAGGTATAGGATATATCTCTTTATCTATACATATGTAGGTGTATAATAGTTGTCTTTTATTAAGCTTAGGCCTATAACCATATTACATTAATAACGTGGAAATAACCA
This sequence comes from Parnassius apollo, assembly GCA_907164705.1. Lineage (NCBI taxonomy): Eukaryota > Metazoa > Arthropoda > Insecta > Lepidoptera > Papilionidae > Parnassius > Parnassius apollo. The sequence goes on from CAJQZP010000451.1 coordinate 1,029,527, forward strand.
TTTTTAAATTTTTGTCTGCCTGTTTGTATATTTATCTGTGTGTCTGTCTGTCACCTTCTGAAACTTAACTATAACAATACATGACTATACGAATTATCCGAAAAACATAAAGGATTTTTATGTGATTTCGAAATTTGTTTAAATAAATAGTTTTTGATGATTACCTTTCAAACTTTATGGAATATAAAATAGTTTCAAACAAAAATATGTAAATTATCATTTCTACACAAAAACGTCCTCACACTATCTTCGGACTTCTAAAGTTTTGATGCAAAACTGAATTGTCGGCCTTTTCTAATATTTAATTTATTCAACACCATTTTACATCAAAGCTTTACAGAATAAGGAGCTAAGACTTTTTTACTTAAAATCTATTGATCTTTACTATACTATATATAGATTTCGAGATCATAACAGAAGAGTTATTCGATAATAATTGAACAACTTGACAAAAGATTAATTAAATTATAATTAAAAATTTCTAAATATTTTTTTAATTCTGTGGATGCAGTCGCAGGTAAAAGCTATTTTATAAGCTTATATATATTACAAATAGTAGTTTGTGCGTCTGTTAGTATGTAACTTCTGGACGACTCGACCAATTCAGGTCATATTTATAAAATATATTTATTTTGCCTAATCATAGCTACAATGAGATTTTATTGTTGGCGCTGTGATCGAGATATTGAAAAATTTAATGATTACAACGTAAAAAAGTTCGAGGTGAATTAGAAGTTAAGCCCATTGTGGTGGATACTAGCAATACGACCAGCTAGCCTGTTATTTTACTCTGAACCTGGTATATTAGTAATGCATGATAATGCGATCATAACTGCTACTAGAGCAATCGTGGTGAGTATCGCCATCTTGTAAATGGCGCTAAGACTTTTTTATACTATATCCAACCGAGACTAAAAGGTCAAAAAGGAAAATAAAAGTATATACAAGGTCTTAAATAATCTGGTAACATTATATTATGTTTGAAGTTTTACATTCCATTAAATTTAAGAAATTTTCCACTGACTCAGCGAGCGTAAGTAAAGACTTAATTAAGAGTTAACTAGCAAATAACGCCGTTAAGCATCATGTGAGTCCTCAGTACCGTTGTTATTATACGATAGGAAGCTTAAACTAATAAATAAAAATTAACATGATTTATTGTTATTAAATCGTTATGCTATAATTTATTAATGTTAGTATAATATCTTTCCGTGACCAGTGACATAATTTCAACCTTATATAAAGATCCTTTTACAGACTTTCTTACCGATATACGAAGGGATAATTTATTCTACGAATAGCTTCTCCTTTAGATGAAAGCTTAAAGGAATAGGCTTTTGGGTTACAAATACGCTGAATTTCGTAGTAAATCGAAATATATATATATATATATATATATATATATATATATATATATATATATATATATATGTATGTATAATTCAAAAATTAAGTACATAAACCGGGTACGATGCGAGCTATCAGTTTTCGTCGCTGTGTGTAATGTTGGGCACAGGATTCTCATGCTCTCATTTTAGAGAAATAGGGAGGAATCAAACAGCTGCGGTGATTTGGTCTTCTTCCTTTTCTTCGTCTTGGACTTGAGATGACCTTGAAATATTTTATTCCTCAGACATGCGGGCTTTCTCACATTTTACATTACATTTTCTTCTACCCCCTAGAAGTAGTAAATCAGCTCTAAAAATTGTATTGAGCAATTTCTTAGTGCCAGTGAGTATGAGAAACAAATCAGGAGATGGGCAGCAACGTCTCCCTAATAATGACTTAAAAAAGAAAAAACCACAGTTGCCAAAACGGTTGTCAAGCGTGGCCACTGTAGTAAATATCCCCCCTGCCCAATCTATGTGGGAGGTCGATGTTCTGCAGTGAACTTTAATAGGCTGTAACGGAATAACGGAACTCGGGTTGCTCACGTATTGTGGAATTTATTTACAGAGCATTGCCCCAGAGCTATAGTTATTCAAGCATTGTATAGGTTGCTTTAAAAACTCACCCCCGAGCTGTACCTTCGTGCAAGTGAGTGCATGCTGCCTCGAAGTCGACCACCGGGCAGCAGAACGTCACTCCAACTAACTCGCCATGTCATCATAGCTATTTCCGCTTCCAGCTTATAATGCCTGTTACAAGTACAAAAAAGACGGGATAAAATTACACTAATATTTTTTTCTACTTCTATTTAAATTTTAGATATCGTTATCTTTTTATAATATACTGTCTATGAAATAATTTTTCCAAAAAACCTTTATATCTTCGTTTTAAAGTTCTTCATTTTAATTGTTGCATATTTTATTTTATTCTATTGTCATTTTATTTGTGTGAACTAGAGTAGCTCCGGAGTTAATAGACCAATAAAGGTAGTGTTTTGATTTGATTGAATGTGATTAAATGGAATAAACGTTTATTATTCTCACGCGTTTGTTCCTTTTTTTCAGACGAGTACAAAAGTTTAATATTTTTGTAAATTCAGACTCATGTACAAAATTATTTTTTTATTTGCGTTTCTACTGCGTATTGACGGCATACGGTAATCTATTATCAATTTTTATAATACATGAGTATCGTTAGAGGAGACTATGATAAATATTGAAAAGATCCTAGAATCCTAGATGGTGGTGTAACTGTTAGCGATAGATCGTCGACGTATTTGGCATTAACCAAACCAAAGAGTGCATATTCAACTTGGTTTTGCAGGCGTTTAAATTAAAACTCCGCGACGTCGTCTATGGCTCGACATAGCCGGCATACTTAGGCTGTAGACTAATGTATTAAGTCGCCTATTACTAAGGCGGCTCCCATTTTAATTCGAACTTCTCTTCAAACTTCTACAAGCTTACCTGAATAGAGTTAAATATAAAGTCGTACTCACTATTCAGGGATCAAATAATAATATATTAATTTATTTTAATGTACGATTTTATCAATACTCAATTTAAACACTAAATTTCAAATTTGCGCAGTAATGTTATTTGAACGAACAAAATATGAACAAATAATAACCGACCATGTTCTTGCGTCGGTCGTCGCGTTGCTAATCGAAAGGATCGTTATGGAGTTTCAATTTAGCCGTTTACGGATTCGACTAATCCATCCATTTTTCGTAAACGATCTACTCGTTCACAGTACGTCGACGGTCGAATTAACTAGTTCATTCATTCAACGCCCATCGCTAATAACAGTATCATGTACGCCAGATGTAAAATATCTACTAAATGGCGATTGTGGCGGGCGATTATGGTCTACTATTAAATATTGAAGGACAAGAGAAAAAGAAATGTGTGGAGAATAAAGTTATAAATTAATTAAAAAATTAACACAATAATAACTTTAATTATAATTCTTATAAGTGTATTATTACGACAAGAAATCGTATGATAGTTTCAAAAAAGTATCTCGTATCAATGATAAATGTGAACGAAGAAGTTGGAGATAGTGAAATCGAACTAGTGACAAACTTTGTCTCATTTATTTGATAAAAATTTATCTCTTTCTAGAAGAAAGAACTGAATTTTCTAGGACAACTTTTCAGTTCACTTCTCCATACTTACGAATTTATTGAATAATATTTGACTACCGCAAAATCAGAGCAAAGGTTTTACAGTCTCTGTAATATTCTATGAGATTCTGTACGACTTTGGTACTATAATTGGCAAATTGTAATAATAAATAGCTAGAATCAGTTTTATGAAAAGTTTTAATAGAAAAACGTTTTTACCTGTAAATGAATACTGATAAAACCGCCAAGATGACTACAACGGAGCTCAGCACTATACTCAATATAGCGTATACGGGTAAAGCTGAAACAAATAAATCTATTCAAATATATTCCGATTAAATAACCATGTCCGCTGCAGGTGTCCATGGACTATATTAGTTATCAAGTGTAGCTAAAAAATAAGGTGATCTCTACCACGCTGCTTCTTAATGTTTTCATACCAAATTTATAAAATATTATTTCGTAAATTGTGCTAGGACACAGTTTTTTTTTTTCAAACTGGTGGTAAAAATAAAAAATTACTTTGAACGAGTGTTATAGTACGTGAGGGTAATATGGCTATCCGGTTAATATGGTCACTTTCTTATAACTCAAAAACTACAGCCTTGTTTTCATAGATGGCTTTGTGATACGATAGCTCTTCATCGGTCAATCAAATAATAAAGGGTCAAAAGGGCGCCATTTTGACAGTTGACATTATAGTAACTATTTTAGTCGATTTTAGTATGGTGTAGTGTAGTTAGTTCTTTTTAAGTTGACTTTTCGAAGTGTTCCTAACATTGATAAAGCCTTTTTGTTTATTTTTTCTTAATACATAAGTTAAAATATACGGCTTTGAGTTTTTGTCTCCCTCCTTTTGGTTTTATAGGGCGGCCAAGCTTAAGGTGACGACATTACGAGTACCCTCACGTACCTTACATATAATCTATATTGAATGAAAATGATTCTATTCTATTCTATTCTACTTACAATCAGGTCGATTGAAAGTTTGTTTGTTACTTCAGCTTTATGTAAAATAAATTATTTGCCATACGGTGTCGGAGTAAGCATATCCATCACACAATTCCGTTCCGTGGATGTCATTAGAGGAATGAAAAATCCCAGAAAAACTTATGGCTAGCCAAAGCTGACGGTATAATCATAAAATATCCAGGCAAGTGACGAGGAGCAGCGTCAACGGTGCGAGATGTCTGCTGGCATGCCAAGTGAAGCATCTCTAACGAAAGAGGCTAACTATGAAGAATACCTAGACTTATTATGATGCTTCGTACAGTTAGACCCTCTTCGTGTCGATTGTTCTTGTACAGAGGTAAGAACTTGTTATAATATATTTGAAGCTGACCGCAGATGTACATGGTTTAAAGTAGTCACTTGCCTATTAGTTAAATACAGATGGACACACTACTATTATATTCATTTTTCAACCGCATTCAAAAAAGGAGGAGTTTCTCTATCCCACTGTTTTTTTTATGTTAAATTTTATTTGTGTACCGTTTATAGTTTCCGTTAGATAATATCTTATAATTTTTCATCTAAATTCTTCTGAACCGATTTAAAACCTAAATAAATCTTTTATACTTTTACTGTCTAAAAGTTACCGAAAACTTCGTTAGCTTAGAAGTATTTTAAGAAATCACTGAACTTTAATAGAATATAATAGAAGTCTTTCCACTCACACTTATCAGGGCAAAGGGAGCCGTCGAAACCACACTCGGGGGTATCGGGTGGCGGTGTGTGTCGTCCCCCAGCCCAGTAAATTGGCCGATTAGCGATGAACTGTAGAGATGAGTTTGCCGCTATGTATGTCGCCACGACCTGCAAAAATTTGTCTCTTAAAAAGTCTTATAATATCGCGCTTCGCTTCGCGCGAATCGATAGACATATTTGCATATCTTTTCCAAATAGAGAAAGTACATAAAATATATACCTCCTTTCTTTAAAAAAAAAGTTATTCCCGCAGTAAGATTTTCTACTATATCGCGTAGGCTGTTTATATAGGTACATAAAATGCATAAGGACACATCCAGACCCGTAACAATTACTTGTAGGCCATAATAAATTGCGCCCTCCTTTCTGCGAAGGAGGGTCGCGTTCGTATACGGCTTAGAGATCTCTAGTCAGATCGTTAAGCCAGTTCCTAAAAGGTTGGGTTTAGTGGGTAAAAGTCACCACATAACCACGCAGCCGGCTTGCGTGGTGTACTATGAGCATTCACAACCTCCCTCCCCCGCTTTCCGGAGGGTTGCCCATATTTGCTTCGGGCGCAAAAAAAAAGCCATAATAAACTCCCTGTAGTGACGCGTAAGAATATCCACTTCCCATATCTTCCCGTGGGTGTCGTAAGAGGCGACATAGTGAAACAAATCAGGAGATGGGCAAAAGTGTCTTTCTAATAACGACTAAAAATAAAAAATAAAAACATTTCCAGCCCACTTGCCAAGCGTTGCAACTTTGGCGACTACCCTCCCTATGAGGCAATCTATGCGGGAGGCCTATGTACAGCAGGAGATTTGAATTTCTGTGAGGATAACGGTAACACGGCATAATCAAAAGTATAATATGGATAAAGCACGAATGGGTCGGGTCGATTCAAAGATGGAACACGCTCATCAGAATAACAGCATAAAGGCAGCATAAGGCTGTTATATGTTAAGGTGTTACGTATTTACTGGTAGCGAGGTACTTATTTTTCAGGTAAACTTATTTTTTAGGGGATGTTAACGCATCTGCATTTAAATTCTTAAGCAAACGTGACGTAAATGATAGATTCTCTACATGGGGGACTGTTAGTTCGTTAGCGATATTTATAGAAAAACGTTTATGTTATCTTAATAATTTAGAGTTTTTGATGAGGTAATATTTATGTCATCAAAAAGTCTAAAAGTTATAATGGTGTAACACGTTTGAATAGACGGATTAAATTAATTATAAGGTTTTCTTATTTGACAGAGGTACCCTAAACACGAGTACGAAAGCGGTAGTAAAAAACGTATTACTCGTCATTTCAAATAATCGTGCACCTGTGACAATAAAAAATAAATAGGAGTTATAATTAGATACTAATGTAATTTCCGTCTCTATAATAGAGCAAAAATTCATAAAAACAATAGTAAAATATTAGTTTTTTGTTTGTACTCATACCCTTGACTCGTTGTAGTTCAACAACTAAGCTCGACTTAACATTTCATAATACGCAAGCGAACCGAGTTCGATCTCTGCCTGAAACTGTTTGCTGAACGTATCCCCCCCCCCCATAGACACATAGGAGGGATATTTGCGATAATTGCCAAGCTTGGCAGGTGGGTTGCCAATCGCAGTTTTCTATTTTCATTTTTTATTAGGAAGACGATGCTGCCCATCTCCTATTTCAGTGTCTTTTGCTTTTTACGACACCCACGGGATGATTTTGAATAGTGAATACTCTTACGGATCAAGGATTTACGTATCGGATTACGTGCTTGGCGGTAATTTTTTTTTAGATCATCGACTTTAACTTCCCAGTGGAAACTTATTGTAATGAGTCCGATTTTGCAAATTGGAAATTTTAACATATCTCCCGTGTCAAGTTCTTTAGAGTCGAATAGTACGGTTTTTAAGAGGAAGTCCGTGAGTGCACATGTTCGTATGTATGTACATATGTACGTATGCATGTATATTCGGATTCAATTTTCGCTTTGATTATCTCGGGAACAAAGAGTGATATTGACATGGGATCAGTTTCATTTAACGCATAATTATGTAACTTAGACCTTATAAAATTTTGAGCCGAATGAAAAATTGTATAACATACTAAATTATATGATATTATTTTATTCTTTCCACTGGGAAGTTAATCGTGTGGACCTTTCGAGTCGCACCGAGACCGCTTTTTTATAGATTTATAGCGGACTTTTCCCTACCTCAAAAACTAAGTAAACGGTAAAAGTTTGGTACCCACCCACCCAGAAGGTTCTCTATACAAAAACGGAGTTCTGGCACCTAGTAATTTAGTACTATAACTGTTAAGTCGCCAGCTAACTGTGATAAACTTATAAACACAACACAACAATAACTGATCATATCAATATAAAAAATTTCAATTGAACCAGTATTATCAATGAACACGCTTATTATGTGATCTTTTTAATAAGAGAATTAAATAGAAATCTAGGGGTATCCACTCTTGGTGGCCAGGACGATATATTGATGAATTATAGTTGCGGCACGTATGGGTAGGCTCGACCGGGGAAAGACAACGCTCTCACGTGATACCTGCGTAAAATAGCAGCCCAATGCTGCTGGGTTTCGTATGGTGAGTGTATGGAAACCTTTTTTACTGGAAACACGGCATTCTATCTCAGTTCTCACGAGTGATAAAGCACCTGTATTTTGATTTTTAATCGCGGATAAATGTAGATGTATATGGGCCACAGCATCCACTTATCATCAGGTGGACTGTGTGCTTGTTTGTCCCTCTTATCCTATCCTATAAATATCCTATAAATAAAAATATTAATGTCGCCTTTCAACCTTTATATATTTAAAGTATATAAAGGCTGAAAGGCGACATTAATATTTTTATTTATAGGATAAGAGGGACAAACAAGCACACAGTCCACCTGATGATATATATATACGTTAGCAAAATTTAATTTAATAGAATGACATGAACTTAGATATGGGGTTTTCAAAGTGAGAGGTGCGCCTTGAGGCCCCTCAAAGACCCGCTCAAGAGGGTAGCAGTGCCTGTCATCCGTATGGTAAGAAGGTTCGTGGACCAAATACAACGACTTAAAATTCATTTAACTACATCAGGGCGAACGCAGATTAACTTAATTAGTTAATCTATTAGACTTCTCACCCTTATAATTAATTGTTCTATTGTAATTTTGCCGTAGGTAGATAATGAAAATGGCAAAAGATGAAGGAAGCCTTCACCTGCAAATGGGAACCCAAATAATTTAACAATAGCATGCTTAGTAAAAAAGTAATAATTTGAATATTATTTTATGTTACCTAATCTCCTGTAAATTGATTTATTGTTGTAATAATTCTTAATTGTTATTATGTAATTGATAATATGTTATTTTGATAACATATTACAACTAACCATTATATATTTTATTAATGTTATTAACTTATTTAAATTGCTTCATTGTGTAATCTCATTTTATAATTTTATATTCGATAATTAAAAAATCTAGTTAATTGATATTTTATTTGTAATGATATTATTTAACTCGAATTATTATGCATAATTAATACAATGTAATCTAAGTTCCAGCTAATTTTATATCTAAATGTTTGTCGTATAAACCAGGGTTTCTCAGTTTCGAAAATTAAATTTTTGTAATATTTTAATTTTATGTAATTCTATTTTGGGAAATTAAGGCTGATATATATAAATTATAATTTTAAAATAAAAGTAATTTGAAACCATATTAGGTAAACTTATAAAGAACTACTCATGCCGAGTTCGTCCACCAAGCAGTATAGCATTCGCATTGTTTTATTCCGGTGAAAGGTGAAATTAAGTTTACAAGAGACATTCAATATATACTTAAGGTGTCGGGTGTTATGAAATACGACTTGGGTCTTCCCTTACTAAATTAGGGGAAGACCTTAGTTGTACTGCTGTTGTAATATACAGAGGATAGCGTTTTATATTAGATGGATGGCGTTCCATCACTTACTTAGGTTAGGTGTGAAAGAAGCGAATGAGGTGTGTTAGGTTTGTACCAAATGGAAGTCCGTACTCTCTGCCTACTTCACTGTGTAACAGTCGTGAGTGCTTATAAAACATATCACCAATCTACATAGTTACCTGTCCTGGCATAATGTTTACTTGATAGTGCTCAAAAATGCTAAATGCACGATAATAAGGTCCTGAATAAGCCATAGTAATTTAAGAAATTTTATCATAATTAAACTGCGAATTATCTATTTACGCTTATATTCGATTTTTTTAAATTCTTATTTGGCCCTACGTCAAAACACTCACTTAAGTCGGATGGGGACAGTTAGCGTATTTACTAGCTTACTACGCTTCTTATTATAGTTTTTGTAACATCAATGTAAATATTATTATGTTAAAATATAAAAATTAACTACTATTTTGAATCTAAACAGATATATCATCCAGAATCCAAAACAAATCTATTTTAAACAACGTTCACTTCATATCGTTTTAGATCAATCCCGACAGTATGATGCTATCGCAATATAAATAATTCAAAATGTATTTATATCCCAAACAATAAATATTCGAAACATTTTATTGGCCTTGAATTGCAAACATGATGTATGGTACAGCTGAGCTTATGCAAATTGAATTTTCAAATCAATGGCATTAAATGTTACCATTTTAAGACAGTGGTACTGTATTGGTTTTGGATTAACGCCAATGTTACATTTGCGCACATATTATAAAAAAGATGTTAATCTAGACACACATCACAGTGTCAGCTAAGTTCGGAATAGAAAAGGGCGACGAACCGTGAGTTCTCGGTTTTCCGGATATAAATTTATACAAACAATTTCATGGTATTCTTGATTCTCATATAACTCAAAAGCTATTAGACCTGCACACTGTCTATTCCTAGTTTATTTTTTATTTTTTTTTATAATTATTATTTAAGTAAATAAGTATTTTATTAACGAAAATATTTTCATTAGTTCAATTCAATCAATAGAGTACTACCGTTTTAAATAGTTACATTTTAATGGCATAGTTTTTAAATTTACTTTGAAATCATGTGTGTAGTGGTGTGAGTCGAATAGCTTTTGAGTTAGGGGAGAATCACGAATACCTTGAAATTGTTAAAAGGGCGGCGAACCGGTAGTGTGTAAATTTATACGAACCATTTCGATCTACTTTTGACTCTCCCAATCCAATAGCAGGCAGGTAGGCAGGCAGGTGTTTCTAACCTTATAAACCGTTACGGCTGTCTTACTACACCACCAAAAGACAAAATTTGCTACTTCATGAAATCATAAAAACAGTCTAATTAGTTGCCAAAACTGAATCATTCAGATCATCAGTCTAATTATTTAACTTGTTTTAACTAGGGGAATAAGTCAACTTTTACCCCAAATGCCAACTTTTCCTGAGCACATGATACTGACTGAGGTACAAAGCTCTGGCAACCAACTGAAGGTGGAAGTCTTGAGTACAAAAGTTTTTTTAAAATTTAAATGTGTAAGTTTGTGTCGGTGGTGATAAAGAATCCGTCGCCTCATACCGTCTCGCTTGATCATCAATCCGCCTAACAAGCGAATATGAGAAATCCTCTATAAGGTGAGGCTTATGTCAAGTAGGAGACTTTTACCGGCTGATGAAGAAAAAATATGTAAAAAGAAAACATGTTTAAAGAGGATATAGTGTCCTGTCATAGTCATGCTTTGAGTCAGGACCGGCGGATTCCTTCTGGCTCTAAATCGTCCCAGAAAAAGAAAGAGGTCTGGTTCAGCTTTAAAACGCAAACGTACTACTTTACTACTGCTTATTTTAAAAATAATAAATGAATACAAAATAAATATGATGTTATTTGAAATAAATAGTTTACAGGAATCTAAAAGTTAATACCTAAACTTAGCTTAAAAATATCTATAAATTTTTATAAAACATCTATTGCACCGATCCCTGTTCACACCAGGAGCTGTCATAATATGAGTTCCTCCTTACCATATTAGCTCCTTAAGACACGGTTTTAGGATCGTAATGAACTTACTGTTATTATATATTAACTTTGTGAAATTACGTAGTTTGTAGACTGTAGTTTTTCTGGCTAATAGTCCACCTGCGTTTTTCTTATTTTTACCTATTTCTCCTGGGAAAGGCAAAGAGATCCAGTGTAATAAAATAACAACGCATGATCAACCTTCATTCTTTTAAGTTGGTTGCAAGTGTTCATGCAGACTGCATTAGCCAATTACCATCAGGTAAATTGTAAAATCATTTACCATTTCAATTTAAAAAAATGCATAACTATGTTTCAGTCACACGATTAGAAACATTACACGATCAACCACTATGACAGAGAACAGTTGGTTTTGGAAGTCTTATTCACAGAATATTTGTCAATTATTATTAAATCACTAATCAGTTTATAAAATTTGGACATATATGAATTCCTTCTCCTTCCTTTACGAAATCGTTTATGAACTTCTTCGTTTACGAATTAAAATGAATATCTGAAATTCTCATGACATATGAGAAGGGCCGAGAAACCCATGGCCCCCATTTCCCGAATCCCCCCCCCCCCCCCCCCACCACCCCCACACCCCCCCGGGTTTTTTTCCCCCACAACCCCTCTTTTTTTATAACCCCCGCCTTTTTCCCCCCCCCACCAAATAACTAAATAAAACTAAAAAATTTAGAACAGAATACATCAAATAACGAATATAATTCATAATTTGCAAATAAAAGCTATGTCTATTATAGATTATAAATATAGTAAGTATTCTAAGATTAACAATCTGAGAATATTTATATTTCGCACATGCTACCGAAGACACGTAAGAATTTCCAATATACGTAAGTCATGCAACATTACACTGTGAGATTTTCAGTTCTGTATTAGATTTATTGCAACCTTCATTTTATGCGACGAGTTTACGACTGCACCTTTGGTTTACAATATATGAACATAATATATTTTATGTTTACGATATTTGTGTAGAAATTATTGTAACAATTTTATTCTCTTGTACATATATGTAACTCGTTATTTTGATAACAATAATTAGCAATAGGATTGTATTTAATATATTATGTTTTATTAACGGTTACACAATGCTTAGGAAGTAGATATGTGTCATTGATTAACTTCTAGTGACCCGATCTTTCAATGATTGATTCCTCTTACGAACCAGGTCATTCGGTTCAATCCTTCGAATGGATCATTTCGAGTTTTAATACTCTGATGTGTGTGACCTGCTCGATAATTTCGGTCGTTGAACATTACTATACTCTTTAGTCGTATGCCCTGTCAATCTACACTTTGATGCGATCCAACGAATCATTCACGATTGACACATGTTTATAAGGAATTCGGGAAGAAACCTAAATGTCTTAGAAGTTCAAGATTATAAAACATTTAGAGGGACGGTTTCTGATCTTTACTAAGGGAAAGAATTTGGTTGAGCTATGTTATTTTTGGTGTTCAAAATTTCTTTTTAGTCACACAACGCAACTTTTTGTCATAACAATATTTATGCGAACATTAAGTAAAATAGTTTAATGGATTTTATTGCAATTAATTTAAGTTTTTAAATTCCCGACAGTTTGAGAGCTTGGCAGCACACAGTCACGATATAGCATATGACACGATATGGCAGTGATGACTGATGTCATCATGGTTTCCCCGAGCTTCCTACATCTTTTAATTATTAATTTTAGTTCCGATCGACGTCAAACAACCTTATAGTATCTTAAAGTCTTGCTTTGGTACGCTTGGCTTTGGATTTAATTTTACTAATCAATCAATCACAATTCTGCCAACTTCTTTATTGAAATGAGGATGTTATTTTTCTAATTTCAATACCCACGTAAACCATCCGTTACAAAATCGGCGTTCTGTGTGAGAATATGTGTCTGCTAAATCTGATTTACCTAATTGCTGGTATGTTTGCTTACTTTATGGCAATTTTTTTTTAATTAATTTATTTGTTCAGCCCTTCAAAAGTCTACTGCTGAACATATACCTTCACCGTAGATAGCGCTGCATTCACCCACCCGTCTTTCAAGTGTGGTAACAGTGGAAAATATCCCACCTATCTTTTTAATTTATTAGATAAAAGCTATCAAGTAATCAATAATACGTTCTGAATGGTAATCACAAATGTATTTGTATATTTTTTTATTTTATATTTTTCAAAGAAATTGAGCGAAAAATAAACAAAAATTATTTTAACACTGAAAAACCATTAGTCTGTGTGTGACAGCCGGCACACGAGGCTTAACGTCGTACGATTTGCTCTGAAGAAAGTGAGGAGATATGCAAATACCTGATAAAGTGTTGAATATATTTGTGATTTATTATGTCAACAAATAATTTTGTAAGATCGGGTTATATTTTCACGAAAGTTTATAGATGAAGTCTTCTACTTTCTTTAACGTACTATAAAATTGGAATTATCTCATCTTAGACTTAACAGCATGCATGCCGGTTAGGGGATAGATGACGTTCGTATTAACAGTACACGTTACGAGGACTATACGGTGCTATTCAGATGATACTTAAAGATATGTTGAGAGAACGTGAGGTCTAGAATATTGAGCTAGGGCTCTATACACAATATACATACTTCTACATATTACTACAAATTCAGGAGATATGTGGGTCAAATATATCGAAAAAATCGCTGGGCAAAATATTTTCTGTGGCCTATACCTATGTTTTGAGTGTACTAAACGTAATGTTAACAATTGGTAAAATTAAAAATGTTTTACAACCGACTTCAAAATAAATAAAATGAGAACATCATCAAGGTAGTCGAAGTCAACTAAATACACATTATTTAAGATAACTCAAAAACTACTAGCCAAATCTTGAATACATTTTTATGGGACCATATAAGCATCGGTTCACCTAGAAAAATGTTTTGAGGTAACACACATAAAAACATACATTCGTATTAGGTACCTCCTCTTTTTTTGAAGTCGGTTAAAAACAAAAGTCATCGCCCTATCAATGAAACAAGTTTGTGTAGCCTAGCAGCTTTTGAACTTCTCACGCAATCAACATCATGAGTTTAAATAAAAGTAGTCCGAAAACGATATTTTGATTTTCTGTTCACTCTCTCCTATAAATCTCGCGCAAAAAAGCCATATTATATTACAAACAACTCTTTCAGTATCTACTTCCTGGGATCATCTTATCATTCCAGTCAAAGATTGAAGAAGAATAAGACAAAAGTTATGACCCCTATATAGGCGAACACTACACTACACATTTTAAATCGGAATGTAAAAATAAGTCAAATTAAACGCAATAAAATCCATAATAATGGTTTTATTCAAGACACAAGTTTCAATATATTATAATATGTTAATTATTATACCACCGGTGTAAAAATATCTACTACCTCATATCGTCCCGTCGGTGTCGTCTTTTAAAAAATAAAAATATAAAAACTGTGGTTGCCAGGAGTGGCAACAGTGACAAATATTTCCTTTGTAGGACAATCTATGGGGAAAACCCATGTTCAGCTATGGAATTTAAATTATTAACATGTATTAATTGTTTAATTGAATTATTAGATACTAATGTTAACTGCAGTATGGTGACGGCATCAAAAAATCAATAAATTCTCTTTGTTTCTAGGGGGTCGTAGCAGGTCTAGATATATTCTAAGGCAATATTAGAACTTTCATCCGTTATATTTATTGCGGCGTAAATACATAATTTTTACTTCTTAAAGAGCATTGACAGTTCAGGGTTCGCCACCGAATCTAACGAAAAGAAAATATTTCTAATTTATCACACCTTAATTTTGTCAACAGTTCACGGTTGGAAATCGGCTTCAAAAAACTAAATATTTTGTGTTTTTTTTCCATCTTCCTACCATTGTCAGCAGACTCTCTCATGTCTATGGGAAATCCCAGAATGGTATATAGATGGTGGTATAAATATTTATTTTACACCTATTCGAAATTTAAAATATTATCTCGACTTTCCTACATGCAATTTGCCTTACGATATTTTCTCAGGCCGCACTACAAGCGGCGTCGACAATTACCATTAGGTAGGCTGTATGCTCGCTTTTCACCCTAATTCTATAAAAAAAAACCTAAAATTGCAATTCACATTTTCGTTTGTACTAGCTGCGTTAAAGAGTAAAAGTAAGTAAAGTTACAGCCTATATACGTCCCACTGCTGGGCTCAGGCCTCCCCTCATTTCTGAGAGGGTTTAGGGCGAGGAAGTGTCCGCCGCGCTGCCCAAATGCGTGTTGACGAACTTCACATGTCTTCGAAATATTTTTTTTCTTATTCCTCAGACATGCAGGTTTCCTCACGATGTTTTCCTTCACCGCCGAGCACGTGGTAAATCAGCACTTAAAATTGCAATTAACAATTTCATCGGTGCCGGCGGGGATCGAACCCGGGTTACTCGCGTTCTGTTATATTTACAGCGAGCGTTAACCACTGAGCTACCACGGCTCAGTGGCTCATTAAAGAGTAACCTAAGTTATATTCTATTACAGCCTATAAAAGTCCACTGCTGAACATATTCAATAGATTGCCTCAAAGGGAGGATTATGCTATTCTTTGGCAACCGCTTGGCAACTCAAAATAATAAAAAAAAATTAGAGTTTAAAATAGTGTGTAAATATAGAGTTTAGTAATAAAAGAAATTAGAGAGTAGTTATAACGAAGCTGCCGACCATCTGCTGTTAAAGTTTACCTCTGTCGACCCTTAAGATACGCCCGGGACAATATGGGATAGTTGATATTCTTACACCGTCGCTAAACGGTTACTTAATTAAGTTCGTTGTTGAGAATTATTGTTGTATTTTTTAAATTTTCTTTCAGAACTACATTCTGATGTATTTATTTATTGATATCAATCCCAAATCATCTCGCGAGTGTAGTAAGAGGCGACAGATGAAAACAGATCAGGAGATGCTTGACGCTTACCACGTGGCAGCTATGGCAAATATCTCCCCTATGAGGCAATCTATGGGGGGGGGGGGGGGGGCATGTAGAGCAATGGAGTTTAACAAGCTGTAGGGTTGTTAATTATCGCTATTTAACATAAAGAAACTAATCTAAGCTACTAGCATGTAATAAACTGGTACTGCTGTAAGTTTGAAATACGGGCATCATCCCTTATTCTGCAGAGCGCGACTGTGACACTAAGTTAATTGGTTTGCATCTTCTATTGGCACAAATATTTAAATGACAAATTAGTTGAAGATCACCAGTGTACTTGTATAAATATTTTAATGTTTCGGAGTTCTTCACTTAAATATTTACCACAGATTTTTAATACATACAAGTTCACGATTTTACGTACTATAAAACTTTGCTCTGTTGTAGTAACACATATATAATCCAAGGCCATATTAGAACATTCATCTGTTATATGTATTGTGGCGTAAATACGTCCTTTTTACTTCGTAAACAGTGAACAATCCAGGGTTCGACACCGAACCCAACGAAAAAAAAATATTTCTTATTTGTCACACCTTATTTTTTGTCAACAGTCCACATAAGTCCACACAGTCCATAAAACACCGGACTCAAAAACTAAATATTTTGTCTTTTTTACATATTCTTACTCCGTCGTCAGCAGGCTCTCTAACTCTCTCTCTTTCTCTCATACTCTTTCTGCAGCCAGTTTCTATCAAAAAGGCCACATATCTATTTTGACGACCAAAGTAAAATTCCTCGTAATCTGTAATTATAATGTCCTCCACACCGAATTTCGGTCACGGCGGCCTGCCTCAACGGAGGCTAGCCATCGGCGCAGGGCAGGATTATAGTGCCCAAGTGTATGCGCAAGCACACGTGTACTCTCTATTCCCTCACTCTCATAATCCCATAAGACGGTAAACCGACACGACCGGAGAGAGATCAGGCGCAGGACCAACGGCTTTACGTGCTTTCCAAGGCACGGGGGTAAGACACCGCCAACTTCCTGACTCCGGGCAGCTACTGAGAATTTCTTGACGGAAAAACTCAATAATTGATTTTGTTGGCCCGACCTGGGATTCGAACCCAGGACCTCATGATCAGCAGTCGTACTACTACAACCACTAGATCAACGAGGCAGTCAATCTATAATTATATTATACTGGCTTTAATTATATTATACGATTCCGACCAGAATACAGCAGTAAGTGTAGGTACTGCAGTACGGCAAAAAAATAGATAAGTTGGTGGTACGAATCCAGAAGGACTGCAGCCAAGTAAAAGGTTCTATTACGTCGCAAAGATAACATATATTATTTTATTATATGCAACATTGATAAGTGTTATCGAGTGGCAGCACCGGTAAGCGCAGCGTAGGGCGGCTTCCTAGTAGAAGACATGCAGGACATGTATGGATACAGGTGGCTTAGGACTTCGTTGTGAGGCGTTCGTTACGGAAGGCCAATTTTAATTAGTGGATTCGTAAAGGGCTGCAATTATGATTAATAATTGTTAAAAATTTTAGAATATTTACCATGCTACTCGAATAGGTATTATATTGTCATATAAATCATGTCATGTCAGTAAACGATTTGTTTGATGTCATTTAAATTTCCTTTATTTACTTATCATGCAACAATTATTATACCTTAATATATAAAACTTTATGTTTGTTCGTATTTTATGCACCGTACCGTTCATAAGATTTTGGTAAAATTTTGTCAACTTATTGCTTGCACTTGCGCTAAGGTTAGGTTTCTTTCTTATATCTATAGTTATAGTACACCTTAAAGTAGGTGGCGAGCGTACCAGCTAGTATTAAAAAAATAAAAGCCAAGAACTTATTTTGTAACATAACTGTTCTTCGAAGAAATGTCAAGAACGCTCTAAAATGAAACGCGAAACGATTCTATTTTCTATTCTATTTTATTCGATATAGTATTTGGGTAAAAACCAGACCTCTTGCCACAAGCGGCGGTAATTATTAAAAAAGGAAATAGGGAAACAACGCAGTTGCTTTGAACGCAATAATGCTTACCTCAAATTGGCTTGTGATAGGGTTCATATCCAATAGTGAGTATGAAGCCACTCGATCGCCGTTTGCATCGATTATTACTTCGCCCGTGATACCTTATAAAAAACATTATATTGTTATCATTTGATGATTAAGTAATAGTAAAGTTATAATAACTTAATTTACCGTTATAGCCTATTAAGGTCCACTGCTGAAAGTAGGTCTCCCCATAGGTTGTCTCATAGGAGGGATATATGCCATAGTTGCCACTTGCCACACTTGGAAACGGGTTGACAACCTCAGTTTTTTATTTTTAGTCATTATTAGGAACATGCCTTGCACCGAATTTGCTAAAGACTATCTAAAAGTATAAGACTATCTTACACATACATAAAAATTGTAACGGTTTTTAACGAAAGCTTCCAAAACCTGGTTATACATTTACACCCTATGATATAAGTTCCGCTACTGGACACTTCCGAGGAAGTTATGAAGAAATTAGTCCGCCCCATTTCTCCAATATGTGTTAACGGACTTCATACGTCTACGATACATTTTTAATTCACAATAGTCATGTAGTTATGTTACGATGTTTCCCTTTACGATATTTTTTTATCTATAATAGTCATGAAGTTTCCTTACAATGTCAAACACGAGGCCACAGTTAATATTGCCCGACACACGTTGCGCGCGTAGAAATTTGAGGCAAAAGCTCTGCACCTTATTTACCATGAATCAGAAATACCAATAATTTGAACGGGGATATCCACATTAAAGATAATCTCAGGGCGTGACTTAACTGCAGTCTTACAATATTGCTTAACATTTTACACGTGACGAATGGGTCGGTTCGACCGGGGTAGGACCACGCTCTCACAGAATACCAGCGTAAAATAGCAGATTAGTGTTGCTGTATTTCGTATGGTAAGTGTAGAGAACCGGAGAACCTTTTTACTGGAAACAGGGCATTGCATCTTAATCGTCAGTGGTGACAACTCATTTTTATTTTGACCCTTAATTGAGGATAAATGTGGATATCTATGGGCCACAGCGTTCACTTACCATCAGGTGGACTGTATGCTCGTTTGTCTAATCATCATCATCATCATCATTACAGCCCTTCACAAGTCCACTGCTGAACATAGGCCTCCCCCAAGTAATGCCACAAAGCACGGTCCTGAGCCACCTGCATCCATCGACTTCCTGCATGTCTTACCAGGTCGTCACTCCATCTAGTGGGGGGTCGCCCTACACTACGCCTACCCGTACGAGGCTGCCACTCGAGAACCTTTCTTCTCCATCGGTTATCGGTTCTTCGAGCTATATGGCCGGCCCACTGCCACTTCAGCTTACTAATCCGTTGGGCTATGTCGGTCACTCTGGTTTTACTGCGGATATCCTCATTTCTGAGTCTATCACGCAGAGAAACTCCGAGCATAGCCCTCTCCATGTTTGTCTAATACGATAAAAAAATTACAGACTGTGAGGCAATCGAGTGCCAACGTATCTGTGGCATTCCCTGTATGAAATCGGCCGTTCATGGACTGCAGTATCCACTAACCATCAGGTATTAGTTCTGTAAGGTCTATTTTATAAGTTTAAAATGTTTTTTTTTAATCTCAAGAAAATCTTATAGTTTCTATCTATTGGACAGTATATCCACCAGACGTAAAGTATAAAACCTGCGAAGGGCAGAAGAAGCTGGTGACGACTAACGCAAATCCTTATATCGGAAGAGGCCCATCTACAGCAGGCGATTTACTATAGATTGAAGATGCGTAGTAGGTAATGGTGATTTAAAGAGAATGTTCACGTTATTCACTATTCTTCCTAGAACGCTTTTTGTATAAAAGACGTGTTACATATAAATATGTGCCTAAATTGCGGTTGTTTGTTCGTACAACATCTACGCTTCAAGAATAGTTTGATATAATGCATTTTCTGGTTCTTTCTTCCACGCGTTGTAAGGTTTTATCTCAGAGCTAATATTGCAATTTTCAGGTGAAAGCTACCAACCGTGAAATGATTGATTATTTTTTTCGTACTACTGCATTCATAATTTGTTTGTATTGTATTAACTGACGTTTGACAAATCATCCTTTAGGATTAGGATGCTTTGTTATTTAAAATAGCGAGACTTATAAGTATGAATTTCGCACAAAAATTGTGTGTGTGTTTGTGTGTATGTGTTTTATTATAAGTAAAGTAGACAAACGAGCAACCAGTTTACATGATTGTTAATAGACGCTAGTTAAGATTAAGGTCTTTACTCGGTTAAAAAATCAAAATTCTCATGAATTGATTCACTGGAACTACGAAGAGATGTTGCATCTCTTTGCGTATTTTTCTTTTATAGTATAGGATGACAAACGAGCACATAGTCCACCTGATGGTAAGTGGTTGCTGTGGCCCATAGATATCTACATTTATCCTCGATTACGAATCAAAATGCAGATACGTTATCATCCGTGAGGACTTAGATGAAATGCCTCGTTTCCAGTAAAAAGTGTCTCCGGTTCTCTACACTCACCATACGATACACAGCAGCATTAAGCTACTATTTGACGCTGGTATTCTGTGAGAGCGTGGTCCTTCCCCGGTCGAGCCGACCCATTCGTGCTACGACTATACTACTAATATAACTGCAGCATGACTCTACCACGCATCTACAACGAGAAGTATTCTGAGGAATTATTCGAAGTAATTCCAGTCGTCCGTCAGTTTGCGTCGAAAGAGCATTTATACCATCTGGATGATTG
Organism: Parnassius apollo; assembly: GCA_907164705.1. Taxonomy (NCBI): domain Eukaryota; kingdom Metazoa; phylum Arthropoda; class Insecta; order Lepidoptera; family Papilionidae; genus Parnassius; species Parnassius apollo. The sequence goes on from CAJQZP010000451.1 coordinate 1,050,431, forward strand.
GCAGTCCACCACTGTGCGAAGTTTTCTTCCTCGCACAACTTCCTTGTGGAATCGATAACCACCAGTGATTTTTCCGAACCGATAGGACTTAGGGACCTTCAAGAAAAGAGCCTACTCGTTTTGAAAAGGCCGATAAACGCGCCTGCGATTCCCCTATTATTGCAGTTGCTCGTGGGCGGCCTACGTCACTTACCATCAGGTGCGCCGCATGCTCGTCTGCCCTATCTTCTATATAAAATAAAATATCATCATTACATGTCAAAAGTATACTTTCGAATCCAGGCCTCACTATTAGATTGCCTTTTCTTTATGGGATATTTTCCATGTTGCCACGTTTAACAGGTTGTTTGGCGGCGCCCAATTAATTATTTTGTTTATTTTTTTAATACAGAAGATGAGGCATGCGGCTCACCTGATTAAATAACTACTGCCGCCCATGAACAGCAGCAACACCGGGGGAACTGCAGGTGCTTTGTCGGCCTTTTAGAAAGGAGTAAGCTCTTTTCTTGAAGATTCGGAAGTCGTATCGGTCCGGAAAAATCGCCGGTGGTAAACAATTCCACAGAGAAGTTGTACGAGAAAGAAACTCCTAGTAAAATGCACAGTGGTAGACCGCGAAGCACCCAGATGGTGAGGATGGTATTGTAAATTTTGCCGCGATATGCGTTCGTAAAATTTGACGGCTGGAATTAATCCGAACAATTCCTCAGAACATTCCCCGTGGTACATGCGATAGAAAACGCGAAGGGATGCAAAACCACTACGATGTGCCAGTGAATCGAGCTGATCAGAAAGAACTCGGTCATCGATGATTCAAACCGCACTATGCTGGATGCGTTCAAGTAGTAGGAGCTAGCACTGGTGTGCCCCGGCCCAGAGATGAGAACAGTATTCCAAGTGAGGCCGAACTTACGCTTTGTAAAGTTACAAGCGATGTTCCGGCATGAAATACTGTCTCGCTCTGCTGAGCACACCAAGCTTATTAGGGATCAATTTGGCCTTCCCTTCTAAGTGACCACGAAACTGCACATTATTCGATATGTCGACGCCGAGGATTCCGATGCTAGCTGGGGCAGCAAGGGGAGTGCCTTGAAAATGAGGAGATACGACAAAGGGGTTATTTTTAGCGGTAAACGCGCAAACTTGTGTATTCTGGGGATTGAATTGGACTAGATTTAGTCACCCCCAATCCGAAAATTTGCTCAGAAAAGACTCGACTTCAGACACAAATTTGTCCCGGTACTCGGCGACGTTTTTCCGAGAAATATTGGCACGGCCAGTGTATAATACATCACCAGTGACGTCGTCTGCATAGCAATCAATGTTACCAGTTTGCAACATATCCAGCGATAATATGCTTGTAATCGGAGCATGCATCGTCTACTACAACGATGATTCGCCGATCATTAAGAAAACTAGTGATCCAATTGCACAATTTTTGGGGAGCCTATAGGAAGAGAGCTTCGAAAGAAGCGCATTGTACCAGACTTGATTGAAGGCCTTCGCTGTGTCCAAACTAATAGCCAATGTCTCCCCCTTGAACTCTACTGCCTTCGCCCATCTATAAGTCAGGTAGTCTGATGAATCAGAAGATCCTCAAGGTACAGGATGAACAGGCTGTTAGTAATGGACTCCATTATTTTAGAGAACAGGAAGGTGATGGCGATAGGCCTATAGTTGGACGAATTAGATCGGTTACCTTTTTTAGGGATTGGGTGCACGAAAGCTGTCTTCCATGATATTGGGGTTACGCCTAGGGAGTAGGAGTACTGGAACGGACGCGTTAAAATCGGTGCCCTCTTCAGAGCACACGTATTCACCACAATAGGATAGACGCCATCAGGCTCACTCGACTTGCTGACGTCCAGGGAGAGGAGTGTTTTGCGAACCGAGCGCTATATAAGCCGCACATCTGGCATGGAGGACACTTTTGAAGGACGTGGAGGCAGAATCATATTTTTTTTAAAGAGCGCTGGTGTTTACATGACTGATGCATCAGCCCAGACCCAGTAGCACTCCTGATAATAGCGTGATGTTACCAAACCATGGCTGGGATCTGCCTCCGATGGGCACCACGAGGATGGAATAAAAGGTTCCGTATCCTGAGGTACCACATCAGAGACAAAATCAACGATAGTCTGGCAAGAAGCAAAGTTGTTATCAGAAAGATAATGCCACCCATCTCCTGTATCATCTCCCTTTGTAATTTCTTATGACATCCACAGTGTCCACGACATGATATGGGGTAGAAGATTTCTTTTTGTATTGTTATACTTTGTAAGTTGATAAAATCTAATAAAAGTGACTGAATATTTTTTTCGACGAACGACGACGAATTGTATTTTTATGAATCTGTGTGAGCAATATTTATTCAGGTCAAACAAATATTGATACAAACAAAGTAATGACTACGATCTATTCATAACAAGGGAAAAATATTTTTAAATGTACTAAAATACTTCACCGTGTAGTCGCGACGAAATAAAATTCGTTATCCCATTATTAATAATAATTAAAAAACTACAGTAGCCAACCGTGGCAATTATGGCAAACATCCAGCCTCTGAGGCAATCTATAAAGGTGGTGGAAAACTATGTACAACAGTGGACTTTTGATGGTCTGAAATGAATGAAAGAATGAATAAACATTACTTAAACGGGTCGAGTAAGAAAAGATTACAAAGATTTGAGTTACGTATGTACGCTTATGTTATAAATTAGCTTTTACTATAGTAATAATATCAATCGTTATTGTTCTTTTGTGTATGTAATGACTAAATGAAGCGGTGCGCTCTACCTTGAAATGTTCTGTTCCACATATTGCGAATAACAGCGGCCCCATCCAACTGCCCTCTCGGGTCATCTGACTGACTCAAAGTATCATTCAAGGCGAGAGCGTATAATAGCACAGCGTCGTAGAATGCTGCTACGAAAGTTGAAACCATCTCCCCTTTTCCGAACGTATAATTGTACTTTGTTGCCGCCAGTTCCTTAACCTGCAAAACAAAATGATTGTAATAATGTTTTAAACGGAACAAAACATGGACGAATGTGAAGTTTCTGTAACCCATACTTTCAACTTTTTGATAATTATTTCGCTCGTATTCGTTTTTTAAATTCAGAAGCGAATTCATTGAAAACTCAATCAGGCTTCATTACGCGAACACACGTGAAACAAAATTTGTTTGAAGTGGATATCGTTGTTTGTTTTCGTGAATTGAAACATGAAAGAAAAATGTAATAGAACATACGAACTAAAATATAAACATATATCTACTCTATTTTAAAAGCAGACTCAAACTTAGACTGTATACTTAAAATGAGATATGTTAACGCTGAATGTGTAGTACTTTATGCTGTTTTATTGATGACAGCTGACAATGATTGAATGTGTAAGTCAACAAAATTTTATCAATATTTGATATTATATTGATGTTATTGATCTGATATATACAGATCCTCCATTTAGCATTAATACAACGTTCTTCATTTCCTTTGTGTATATAAGCCACGCATAAAAGCTTGGTTGACAGTTATACGGGGCCTCGTAAACAAGGTTAAAAAACCAATTTTTAATACACGACGGAAATATCATAATTAAGGAATTGACTTTGTTACAATTTTTGGTTGACCCTGATTCGAAACTGGCAGACACGCGATAATACGGAGATGATGATGATTCAGCAGCAGGGCATAGATTGGCCGATAGTGGGAATTAATTCTGACTTTAAATGATGACAAGACAATTTAGAGGAACACATTGTAACCATTTATTATTCATTAATAAGGGTTTTCTTTAGCATTGCAACTATAAGAGAGCGATCACCCCTACATCTTCGGTCGATAATGTCCCGCGGTTATCTACTCCTCTGACTTAACCAATATAGACTTTCTACAATCTTTAACGCTAGTAGGAATATATACAAATGAATGAAATCAACGTTAGCTCACAAGTTCAAGTTGAGATAATGTCATTCTCATTAAATATTAATCATTTTCTATTAGACTTAACGACTGTAGAATGTCAACGTGGCTAAACCTGCAGTACTGCTAAAAATGCTTCTATCGACACGTAACGTTTTAACGCTATCGGCAAACTTTCTGCGTGTGGTATTTTTCGTGGCGCATATCTTTAAGATAAATGATGATATGATCTCCAGACCGTAACAAGAAAGCTTCTGAGAGCAACAGTAGCCTCCTAGTTAAAGATAGGGAATGCGAAACTAAATATGTCGAGTCAGCTAACGCAATCATTTTAAGCTTTTTTTAATTCAAAGCAAATGAATTAGACCAATGTGGATCATTGAACATTAAATCATAATTGTATATCCGATTAAGATTTCGTTGAAGTCGATTCTATGCAAGCAAAACATTTCCATTTTCAATATATTATTAATTCAACCAAAAAACAAGCATCTCCCTCCCTACCTCCCTCCATTGCGTGCAGTATCACCGAATGCTATTTTTCCGGAAGTACATTTTGTATCGTCGACGGTGTTGTGTCTTTACTATTGAAGTGGTGTTGAAATCGGTTGCGATGGTGCACACTATTACAACCAATTCTAACACCAATAATGAGGGAGGGGGGGGGGGGATGCTCTTCAAACTAGGTACGACCTATAATTTTTTCACACGGATTTCAGCTAATAATATAATACACCTGTGAATTTTTTAAATTATTAGTTGAAGTTTAATTTTATACATCTATGAATTACCAAAAATTAACACCCGATTTTATTAATAAACCAAAAACTCTAGTAATCGTACCTTGTCGGAAAATTCCAAATACTCTTTTTTCTCTGGTGCTGGACTTGTGACAGTAAGGACCGCACTGTAAGCTCTCCTCGCTCTTTCATTTCTCTCGTCTGTATCTCCTTCTATCTTCCACGGCTCTTTCGATGATGCTGATGCTAAGCTGTTGAATATCGAGTAAATTATAAAGCAGGGATTGGAAACGTTCCAATAATACTGGCGGCTCCAATTGATGGTTCCGTGGCGCAGTGTCTTAGCAATGAGTTGCAGCGCTGTGGGCCGCAGATTCCAATCCCTCACGGAACAAGTATGGCCTACAAGAAATTGTTACGGGTCTGGATGTTTTTCCTCTTGCTCCACGATATAGAAGAAAATCCTAGTATGAGGGTAACATTTAAAAACTACCAGTAATGCAGGGTATTTGGAACTTTTTTTTTATGAAAACTTTCTACTCAGTAATCCTTATAAATAATAGTACTTTTTAAGGATTTTATCGCGTATATTTAACTTTTTAAATACCCGACGTTTCGAGCGCTTTACATTACAGCAACCATGGTCACGGGGGAGACTGAGATGTTCAACGTCCAGATGTCATAGTTAACTATGACATCTGGACGCTGAACATCTCAGTCCCCCCCCCCCCCGTGGCTATGGATACTGTAAAGCGCCCGAAACGTCAGGTATTTAAAAAGTTAAATATACGCGATAAATTCCGTAAAAACTAGTATTATTTAAATGTGTAGTGTTCGCGTAAATATAAGAAATCATTATTCAATAATCCTTTTACAAATGAGGGGTCTGTAGACAGCCAAGTTATGTATTAGCTTTTGCCTTTTTTGTGATTTTGATCAAGTGCAATATTTATTGAAACAAACTGGAAATTGAAACAAAATGTATAATAATAATAATGAAACTCCACTTACTTAGAAAAAAGTTCTATGTTGAAAAATACGTATTCTCCTGATGATACCATATTGAGTTCGTCAGCCGCTAACATAATTTCTCTGACTGTACTCGGATTTGCGCAGACTACAACAACTGAAACAATATAAAAATAAATCTATCGTTCGGTTAACTTCCATACAGATTTAAACTACGTATTACAGCTAGATTAAAAAGAGATATTGCAGACAACTGTTTTATTAAATTCATGATTACAAGTTAAGTTAATATTTAATTTAAAGTGCCGTTAGACGACACAGAAAAACTAAAACGGGAAATAGGAAAAAGCATATTCCTGGTAACAGTTCAAAATAATAAAAATCTGCGGCTACCTATCCGTCTGCTAACGAGGCATCTATCGCAAACATCCCCTTTACGAGGCAATCCATGAGGTCTATGTTCAGTAATAAACTATTGATAGGCTGTCTTGAATGATGAATGAATGAATAATATTACCAACAATAGATTATTTTAGTATAGCATACAATCAAACAAACTATTAAAATATATTTTACTATATCCAATAAATATATAAATAGATCGACATGCCACGCATTCAAATAAAACGATTAGCTTCGTCGCTCGTTATGTGTCGGCTTGTCATGTCGACAACAAAGAATGGAGAGACCCGTCCTACATCTTTTTGTTCGATGGTGGAAGAGGTCCCCTAACTACTTAAAGTAATATAACTCCTGCACAAACCGTTCAATTGACATTCTGTAGAATACATAGGGTTTGGTTCCTCTACCCCTGACCTCGTAAATACTGACAGGATTGGATTTAGCCAAAAATAAAAAATAAAACAATCTATCTAGGTACTTATAACACAAAAAATGTTTACCATCCATCCGATTTTGATGATTTTTTTGTATTTGAATGTATCCTTAAATTGTTTATATTCACATTTGGGCCTGGTAGGTGACGCTGTTGTCGAGATCCAGAAGTAACCAGATCGCTAGTAGAGTATAGAATAGTAAAAAATACAAATGGAGTACATAATTTACTAGCGCTTACATTTCTACTAGCATCGTAAGTAAATAAGATTTTGTCACCTAAGGTAGTGCAAAGCGCACTGTCCATCGCAATTTTTAGCAATAATATGTAGGATAGTAGTCAGGCACTGGCAATTAAATTAAAAAAAAAACCTATTCTCATAAAAATAAAAATTCATTCTTCGTAGCAAAATATGAGTAAGCATTAAAATTGTACCTCTAAACTCAGTGTAACAAAACAAAAAGCATAACAAAGTTAAGGCATATTCTGTGATTAAGGTAAAGTTTTTATTGTAACAATCCACAATGAACGCACAAACAAAAGAGAAATCTTAACAAATATGTTGATGTGTAACCTAACAATATGTGCAAAAATGGATATGGCACATGAAATAAAAGTTGTTTTATTAATTTGACTAACATCAAGTTTGTCAAATTAATAAAACAAATTTGTCACTAACATCATAACTATTAAAGGTTAGAATAGAACTAAGTCATCCTTATAAACGAGGTTCACAGTCAAACATAATTTGATAATGTGAAATAAAAACGCTTACATCTATCCTAAAGCATACATTACACGCTCATGCATACGTCAATCAATTCCATCAATCATGATTGGTAAAAAACGGATAGTGACTGATATACGCCTGCATGAGCGCGTAATGTACGCCACATTACGCGCTCATGCAGGCGTCAATCACTGCATTACACGGTAGGTTATTCGTCATTCGCAACCGTGATTGTTGTAAAACTGACAGCCTGCATAAGCGCGTAATATACGCCTCATTAAAGCCAGGCCTCTGTCATCTGTCACTCTACCTGCGTCCTCACGAACCTCAGGTTCCATACGCAGTCAGGACTGGCGCGTTTTGGGCGATTGACGTACTAGTGAATAACACTGTTTACGTAAATAATTTTTTGTATACACTTGTATTAATATTTTTGTTGGGATAAAATAGTTATATAAGTATTAATTCAATTGATATGTTTATTTATATATTTATTATTGAAATTTTTTTAAAAAACATAATAATGGAAAACCTGCAAATAATTTACTAAAATCATTAAATAATATTAATTTTATCACTCCGTGTCAATATTTTTCCTCCCATTATTTCGATCGAAGTTTCATACTTAACGAAGTTTACTAATTAACAAGTTTTTTAATTTGAATCCAGGAAAAAAGCACTTTTTATATTGTAAAATTGTTAATGTCTAAACTAGTGATTATATGATAAATATTTTTTATTTTAAATTCGAATAAATAAACATATACCTTTTCAGTTACAAGAATAAAAATATTAGTAATAAAGAGGTGTATAATTAATATGATTTATAGATTAAATTTACGTATTTTATTTGAATGCAAAAGCAGGATGAAAAAATTATAACCAATTCGTGTTTTAAAAATATTTTTCATCTTCTTAAATGTCTAGAAACAAAAAAGCAGTCCGAACATTATTTCCAAATTGCAGTTTTATTATGCAACCACGCAGTATTGTGGGTATTTACTAATGGGATAAGTAATCTGTCCCTTTCTAATTGAACAAGGAATTGAAACCCTTACTGGATAATACTGCAGTAAAATTTTTATTAAGTAATTGTCTTGGTTAAATAAACAAAAATGAACGTAATAGGCCGTAGACACCTTTCAATACGTGGAGACTATAGGTATATACATAAGAAGGTTGATAACGTTTCTTAACTTCCTTACAATTTGCAAATCTTGCTAAAAACAAAACACCGAAAATATATGTAATTAATGATAACAATCTTAATTTTTGCAGATATAATAAATTTATGGATATATGACTTTTATTTACTTTATTCTATGATCATATTTTGACTTGATTGTTGACTATTTTATTTGGATAATTACTGAGTTAAGTATCGCATTGTTTGCCAACTGATATAATACTTACTCAGCTACCTTTCTAATGTGTGCGGAAATTAACTTTTTTGTGTTTACAATTGAGAATTCATTACAGTAATCACAAAAAATGACAAAAAATAAAACATGGTCGTTCGCTTGACGTTATTCATGTCACATACTCACTTCTCGTGCTCAACGAGAGTTTCTGTAGCAATTTTTTGAATACGGTCGAATTGGTAACAGTCTCATCAAATGGTATATTTGGTATCGAGGAGCCGGTGTTCTTTTTCAACAGAACCGAAAATACTGCACTGAGTGTCAGGTAACATGGACTATTGCCTTTTCCCGTTGCTGGATTATTGTTGTGGTACAGCATCCCAAGTTTGCGCCAATTGAATTCCTGTAACAATAAGAACGAAATTAGTTACATCCAAACTTATCAAAATAAAAATTAAATACATCACAGCACGATTGGATTGTCTTTTGATTTCCAAATTCAATTGACACAGGGCGATGGAAATTTCACCCTCAGTTGATAGTAAATTAGAAATTATTGTAACATAGTTGTAGAATGTTGTGGTTGTATGACATTAGGATGTTAGGCTAATGGATGAAAAGACTTTATTAATAATGTTTTTTTTTAAGTTAACTGATACTGTCCATATAAACTATTAAAATTTATTATAGACTAATAGATCCTTCTTAAATTATTTTTTATAGGATAATGGTGACAAACGAGCACACATTCCACCTGATGGTAAGTAGATGCTGTGGCCCATTAACATCTACATCTACCCTCAAATACGAATCAAATTGCAAATGCGTTGTCACCCGTGAGGACTAAGATGGATTGTCTTATTTCTAGTAAAACGAGTCTCCCAATATACGGAAAACAGCAGCGTTAAGTTGCCATCTTAAGCTGATATGTATATACAATCATTCAAAAATTCTTCTGTAAATAATATTGTACAAATTTTTATTAAATATATAATTATTAATGTTCTAAAGATTAAAATCAATGAGTGCAAGCTGATCATAATCATAAACACAAATACAACAAAGCAAAACAAATAAATAGCTTAAGAAACAATTAAAATTAAACAAGCCAAAAGTACTCGTATTTTTTGGATTAATAAAGTTTAAAAAGTGTTTAAGAATTAACTAGCTAAATGATTTTTTTTTCTAACAGATGGTATATTGTGTTTCAAGCACAGCGACAATTTCCGGCGATTAGTTGAAAACTATCAAATGCACAGATGATGCGCAGATGTAATATTATGTATCTAAAGGTAACTATAGTAACCTTATGGTTTACATAATGATTTCTTATATTTACGCGAACACTACACATGATTAAAACTGCTTTTACGGATTTTATCGCGTTTATTTTTGCTTTTAATTACTTTTATTTTTAATTCCCGACGTTTCGGGCGCTTTCCAGCACCCATGGTCACGGGGGACTGAGATGACTGACGTCCCGATGTCATTGTTAAACCCGGAGTACCTTCAGCTTTTTTAATTATTGTTTATGGATATTATAATATATATATTATGAAACGTCGGGAATTAAAAATAAAAGTAATTAAAAGCAAAAATAAACGCGATAAAATCCGTAAAAGCAGTTTTAACCTTATGGTTTATTAGACTTTATTAAATAGGCAGTTAAGTATAGGTAAAATCTCCCAACATAATTTTAAGCTTTGTTGAAATATGTAATCAAAATTTTAGAATAAAATATAATTGGAATTATTTTCAAGAGCAAATTACAAGCAAATTAACAATCATAGGGTTTTTTCTGAAAATAAATTTTCAAAAAAACATTCAAGACTCGACACCCTCCTTTTAATTTTAAATAACCTTTTAAGTTTGTGAAAGTGTAACATTTGTCGTTTTACTTGAAATTGAGTTCGCGTTTTGAGTGCGAAATCTTTTTAACCGATTTCGAAAGGGAGGAGGGAAAACTGAAAACTTGCAAAAATCGGGAAGTTACTTTTTTTACCCCGTTTTTCAAAAATTGAGTTTTCATCAAATCTTGACGTGAATTAGTTGAAATTCATTCATTCATTTTGAGAAATCTCAAAAATAAAAATTTTGAAAAACTGTTCTTTAAATTTTTTTTAAACGGCTTTACCGACCGATTCCAAAAACTCATCAGCTTCTAACCTTGAAAAATTACGTCGGTCCGGTCAAAATCGGTTGATTCGTTCATGAGTTATCGTTAACGAAAGTTTTTGAAAAAAAAAAAAGATTTTCTTAATTACTCCGGTATTTCATATTGAACGTCATGATTTGGTGAAACTTAGAGCGATTTGCATTTTAAATTATCGGGAAGTTGCAGGGATGGCCTGCAGGGTCAACCATTTATTTATATAACCTCAGAAGTTATTTCTGGGTTTATTTTTTATTAGAAATCTGGTGCTTCTCGTGTGATTCTATATAAATTTGATCATCATTTAACAAGTACTTTTTGAGTTATCATTAATAGGGCGTATTTAATTGACTTGATATACATTGATGATGTTCTCATTTTATTTATATTGAAGTCGGTTCTACAAATTTTTCTATTTTACCACTTGTTGAAGAATAATCACTTGAGGAATTTTTCCATTACGTTTTATTAATAACATGTCGACACATTTTTATAGGAATTTAACAAACTTTTTTTATTATAATTTTGATCCCTAGATTAAGAACCAAAATAAAGATGCGTTGTCACCTCTAAGGATAAAGATGGAATGCCACGTTATTCTTAAATGATCTCCAGTTCTCTACGATGATTATGCAAAACACAGCAACGTTATGTTGCCATTTTTAGTATTCTATTGGAGCATGGTCCTTCGTCGATCGAGCCAATCCATATGTGCCACAGCCATTATAAAGCTGCGGCATAGCCACGCTATAGTAATGATCATAATATGATGAATAAATACTGAAATAGAGGAAAACGGAGATGGGCAGCAGTGTCTTCCTAATAACATCTAGAAAATTAAAACTGCTGTTGGTGAGCCGCACGCCAAGCGTGGCAACTTTAGCAAATATCGTTGCTATGAGGAAATGTAGATAGGCTACAATGATGATAATGATGATGCTGATGAATATGAATCCATTTAAGAATCAAGAAGCTGCCGTGACCCTAAGCCCGTGTATAATATAATGTCTCAGAATGCTGGCTTTGGAGCATCAACCATAGACGCATTGTAAGATGATTTGTCAATAATGTAACAAGCAAAATATTTTGACATTTGATGTATGTTATAGGTGACGGTCTTTAAAAGTGTCCTGCAATTTTCTGCTGTAAATATAAGATACTGTTAACCATTACAGTCTATTAAAATAAACTGCTTTGCCTCATACACCCTTGTTACTTTCCGTTTTTGTTTTATTAGATTTCATATGCCAGAATTAGTGTCGTACTTTCAATTTACATCATACTCAAAAACATTGATTGTACATTAATAACTGAACCATAAAATCTTCTAGAAGTCAAAACAGTACAATACAAAAAATTAAACAGTCACTATGGTTACAGTTTCACTTAGCATACAGATCAAGTAGACGGTTGAGCGGAAAGATTTAGGAATTATTATTTTTTTTCCTTATTTTGTAATGTACAGAATTTGAAAAATATAAGCTTATTTAATTTAAAGTCGCACAGGTTATAAAATTATATAATTAAATAATACTTTTAATTTCAATGGCTGGATATGCTAGAATAATTATAAAAATAATTCAGATATTATAATTGCTTTACCACCACCGCTGGTGGTTTTGTGGTATTAAAAGTGAAATAAAGTAATTTCTTTATAATACAAACATTATTTTTCTTCACAATAAGCAAAGCAACAGATACGATCATATAAATAAAACACATGAAATATGAAAAAACTTATTTTGAAACAAAAATTTAACAGTTAAACAATAAACACAATACAACATTTAATACATAAAATCACAAAGACGATAAATTACCTCGAAAACTTTTCTAATGGCTACACCTGCTTGTGTGTAACTTCCCATCATCCTCGTAAGGGTCAAGTAACTTGGATGCTTATATCCAAAAGCTTCGGCTTGGGCTCCTGCTGTCAAAACTGGTATACGCCATGGACCAGCGTATCTGGCTACCGGCGCTATGACATATTCGCATCCTGGTCCAATAAAAGCATCTACAAATAAATTGAAAATGTGAAAATATATTAATTAAATTTGACAAAACTACAATAATTATTAAAGCAGTGTTAATATTAACATACTACTTACCAGCCGATCCATTAATATAAAACTCAAAAGCTGCTAAAGGTCCATCGACAGAAGAACACCTTGTATCTCTGTAATCTACTAAAATTTTCCAATCAGGCAAAGGCCCATCGCTTTTGGTTACTGCTACAGCAGCCATTTCTATAATGGGTAATACTTTAGACAGTGAGAAAACTTGCATTGGATCTGCTGACAGGAGAACTCCAAATTTCACAATTTTGTCTTTAAATTGATGTCTTTCCGGTCTGAGATTAAAGTTTGTTCTCTTAACATAATAGGGACTAGTAGCTAAGTCATGGGGGTAACCAATAGCTCGAGCATCATTATAAATGTCATTTAATACTAATACATTTTTAGGATATTCAGTAACATTCGATAGTTCCTCCTTATTTTTGAAATAATTGTAATATTTAATGAAGTCTTGGGAACCCCCAGGATATTTTTCGGATTTATCTTCTTCTGATTGTTCATATGAAGAAGCACGTCCTTTTCGCATATTATTTACATTTATTTTAGGTTTCATATAGTCATGTTCAAACTTCGATTTTTCTAGGCTAAATGCATTCCTTGTTGGCGATTCATAAATATCTTTTACCTTTTTTATATTTATATTATTAATACTAACATCACACAAAATTATCACATTGAAAACACAAATATAGACAATGAGGAATGACAGTAATAGCGGAACTTTTATTTCCTTTACGGATTTATCTCTATAATTTTTAATCTCGTGTGTTTCAGTATCATCCAGATATTTACTGAATTGTCCAGTGGCATAATATTTTTCATTGTAATCTTCCCTTGTTCGTCTTTTTTTGAAATTTGCTCGACTTGAATACGGTCTTTTTGTGCTTCTAAAAGTCTCAACATTTTTCTTCGGAAGAATCGTAAAAACGACCTCCTTCATCATTTTACCACTGCAATTTATCTCATTTTCTTGAATCAATTAAGCCTACAGAATATTTTCAAAGTTACGTTAGAATGAGCATTGAAAATATTGGGTAAGATGCAATGATCGTTATTATAGAAATAAATATCAAGTTCAAAGAGTAATTCAAATATGACTATAGCATACTTATATAAATATAGAGAGAACCTTCATAATATGCCATAATTATTCTACTAAGACATATAGAATGTTTTTTGGCGCCTTATCTGCTTGTAGATTTTAATTGCTAAAATGACGTTACTTGGCAATAAACACTGTCATCAAAATTGTAGTATTAGTATTTAGGCATATATTATAAAAAGCTAGTTCAGTTGAGGTTATTCTTGCTTTTCCGGTAGGTAGTATAATGAGTTTTAATCCAAATTCTTTGCAGACTATTTACCACTTAAATCTTTTTATATAAACTCGACCACAGCGCTATCTATCGATCCAAATTTTGAGATTTTTCTTTGGTACTGAACGTATTATATTGTGAATATAGAGTCATTTTGGTACATAAATATAGCTATGAACTTTTGTCTCAACGGAACAAATATACCTATTGTGTGAATATAACCTGTATCGGTCAAGTTAACGAATTGAGAATTTACGCTATACCTAAGAGTCACACTAACTGTTAAATATATAAAATGGAGAAGATTTTTTCTTGAACATTTTACGAATGAAACTTTAGACTTTCTAGACTTTAAACATGTTGAAACTCCGTAAAACAACCGTAAAAGAATTTCTAGCGATACTTTACACTTTAGCTTTCAAGTACACGGGTAATTCACAGAATTTTGTTAGTACGCTTCTTCTTTTATTATTTAAGAGATAGTAAAAGAACTTGTGAACGTTTAAAATAGGGTTTATTTTCTTTTTTCAGGGATGTCGCGATTCAAGTGTCTCGTAAATCGAGAAAAACTTGATCCGAATCACCACAACTGCCATCCGGAGATGGATTTGAAACCGTAGTACCAGACTCTTTGCATCTTCAAAATACTTAACAATACATTTATTGTAATATTAACTTAAAATTTTAAATTTTTAAATAATTTACTATATATTATTTTAAACACTAGATTTTTCTTTTTTCATTTTTGACCAACTTTTATGACGCTAGCATGATCTTTTTAGTGTATACACACAGTTGGTGAGTTAATTCCTTGCTCGCTTTTTTTTAACCTCTCAAACGGCAAGCGTCCAAATTTGACCGCTTCGATATTCCGTCAAAATTCAAGAGGTCTAATGTGACCGCATCCACCCACAACACTTGAACCCATAAATACTTATGTTTGTAGACTACTTTTCTATGAAGTAGTTTGACATTATAGGATCAAAATAAAATTTTCTATCCTCCAGTAGAAGAAAAAGTCACTTAGTCTATGGATATTTATTTATAATCTACGTTCATTTCGTACGCCATTTTCGTGTGAATTTTATTGTGTTGATTTTTGGATTTTTCTAGTGTTTTATTAGTGTTTTAGTATGGTGTTTTATTATAAAATTATAATGAAAGTTTTTGTGTGAATATAATTTATCTTTTTACGTAAATAATTTAAGTAACATATAGAAATAATTGATGATTTTCACGCTGCCAACATCCTCTCGGTATGTTTTTTTTTGTTATCAAAATACAATAAAATCTTTTTGTATTGAAGTAAAACCTGACTTCTGTTTGGACCACAGGATAGAAAATTTTGTATAGATTTTATAATGCCAAACTTCTTCATAGAAAAGTAGTCTCTAAATATAAGTTTTAATGGTTTAAAGTATTGTGGGTGGATGCGGTCGCATGCGACCGCTCGGAATTTGCTGGACACATGCGACTGCATGGGATTTTTATGGGGATTGAAGGGTTAATAGACACCTGCATTTATCTTTGATTAAAAATCTAATGCTAGCATAGTCCTTTCCAGATCGAGTGCACCCATTCGTACTGCAGCCTGTCTCTAACACGTTATGAAATGGAATGAAAGGTCATTTTAAGTAACAACCAAAAGATAACTTACTTAGTATATACTTTTTAATTAAAAACTGTAAACGTTTGTAAACTCAAACATTTAATTCATCAGTGTACAGGATTGAGGTAACATTTTTTTAAGTTAATTTATATACTTACGCGTGGAAACTAGCATGTAGGTATATTAATTATTTAACTTTATAAAACAAAGCCGCTACCAAACTGCTAAATATGCAAAATAGTTTTGATTTGAGCGATATCAAGAACATTTTACATGGGGATAGAATGCAGATAATTTATATTTTGTAATAATTTCATAAATATAGTTCGTTTTCTTCTTCAGTCCTTGAAAGTTAACAGCTGGTCATAGGAATCTGCTTTTGTACGATTTGACGCTACTTCTCGTCCCTAGGGTGTATAGGGGCGCAGCCGCCATCTGGCACCAACGACATGATTTTATCGGCATCTATCAAAAGTTGTGTAATCTTTGTGAAATTTATCATAACCACGTCTAACGACAACCATGGGAGGAAATTGTTGATGGATTCTCTCACTTGCCAAAGAAAAGATCAAATTTTAAAAATTAATATATTATACTAAAACTCACTCATTTAAACAAAATGAACAACGAACACTATACATTTAAATAAAACTAGTTTTTACGAATTCCATAGCGTATGTTAACTTTTTTATGTTCGCGA
The DNA here is from genome assembly GCA_907164705.1 of Parnassius apollo. Taxonomy (NCBI): domain Eukaryota; kingdom Metazoa; phylum Arthropoda; class Insecta; order Lepidoptera; family Papilionidae; genus Parnassius; species Parnassius apollo. The sequence goes on from CAJQZP010000451.1 coordinate 1,066,841, forward strand.
TGTTTCGAGCACTTTATAAATAATTATATTAATAATAATTTTAATTTAGAGGTAGCCGTGGTTAACTGTGATATTGGGACGTCGAACACCTCAGTAGTGACCATGGGTGATGTAAAGTGCTCGAAACGTCGAGAATATAAAATAAGTTAGTATACGAGTATACTTTGGAATCAGTAAAAACTAGTTTTATTTAAAAATTAACATCATCAATAGTCAACTAAAGATAGATGTAAAAACTAACGAGAAGGATTACAGAAGTGATTTTCGATTGGAACTAACTCAGAATAATTATTCATCTCATCATTTACGTGTCATTTTGTCAAGGCCTTCACGACATATTTGGGTCACACAAGTACCATTTTTCATCTCATCATTTACGTGTCATTTTGTCAAGTCCTTCACGAAAGTACCATATGGTCACATAAGCGAAGTACCATTATTCATCTCATCATTTATGTGTCATTTTGTCAAGTCCTTCACGACATATTTGGGTTACACAAGTACCATTATTCATCTCATCATTTACGTGTCATTTTGTCAAGTCCTTCACGACATATTTGGGTCACACAAGTACCACTATTCGTCTCATCATTTACGTGTTATTTTGTCAAGTCCTTCGCGACATATTTGGGTCACACAAGTACCATTACATATTCAATTTGTACTTTGTACTCATCCAAAAATGTGTTGCATACCTTGCGGTGGTGGATGCTGTGATGCGTGAAGCGGACCCTGTTGTCCATGAATCACTATACATATTACAAGTGATGTATGAAGATTTGTTAAAAATCAGTTGTCTGCAACACTTTGTCTGACCATTTATTTGAATTGGTGCCGTTACGTGAAATAAATATGTATGTATAAAAACACACATACATACAATATTTTTTGTACCACAGACAATCGGATTGCGACGATAAATATTGTACTTTATATATAATAATAAGTATTGCAGAAATTAATAAAACATAAGACTTATTCATAAGTATTTCCTATTAATATTAAATCGGTTTACGTCATGTGTCAGTGTGGTATAAAAATAGTAAACTTGATTTGAAGCAGGCAAGTCGCGTGACCTTAAGAGGTCGACAGTAAAGTCAAGGGTTTTCAATAAAGTTTTTTTTAAATAGCCTACATAAGTGAAACGTATTTACTTATCGTTTTATAATATATATACGACATAGTAACTTATAAACTTGTTATCTATTTTTACTAAACAGCTCAAGCGCTATTTATTTTAATATATTTCTCAAAATTCAATTATTTAATAACGATAAGTAAAAAAGTGAAACAACAATCGACGTACGTCCAATTGCTAGACGCAGAAGGTTTTAAACTATAAGAGGGTTTTGCGCTGCCTCAATTCATTTTGACGGACTTCATAATTTATACTCGAGCTATAAATTTTAGCCGCGCACGTGCTAAATAAGCGCCTAAATTAGCAATTAATTATTTCATCTGTGCTGGCGGACTTCAAATCCGGTTTTCCCGTAAAATGTAATAATATCTAATATATATATATATACATAAAAATATATATATATATATATATATATATATATATAAATATGCTGTTGGTTTAGATGGATGTACGCCAATCGTTCGGTCTCAATTTTAACATACATGTCAATTGCAAACTGATGAAAGAGCTGTTGACACATCAAAATATGATTTACTTCACCGTCATGGATCATGATTCTATATAAATTAAAATTCATAGAACTAACTTTTTTGTTGGTATCAGCACCTAGAAACGTAAATTAAATTGATTCAATTACATAGATATATTGAATTTTAAAAATTTAATCTCATTGAGATATACAACAATATAATAATGTGTAATAGTGTAATATATAAATTAAAATCTGGTTACCTGTTACTTGATCAACATTTTGATATTAAAATGGCTGCCCCCATATATATATATATATATATATATATATATATATATATATATATATATATATATATATATATATATGGGGCAGCCATAAGATGAGAAGCCATAAGATTGATAAGATGAGAAGATGCTAAGATAATTGATTTAAAAATAGGGAAGTTATTGGTTTCATCCCGATTTTCGAAAATCTAGTTTTCATCAGATCTCGACGTTTTCAGACGTGGTTCTATACAAATTTGTGGAAAAAAACTTTACTTTTAATTAAGGGACACTAGTTATATTAGTAACTAGCGATCCGCTCCGGCTTCGCTTGGTCGTTTTTTGGATCTTGACAACAGCGCCGGTCCAATTGTAAATCGAAACCACCTAGAGATCCACTCAAACATACACAAAAAAAAATATCGAAAACCGTCGAACCATTTTCGATTTTTTACAAGACTAACGCAGGGCAATTGATTATATATATATATATATATATATATATATATATATATATATATATATATATATATATATATATACGTAGAAATGCACAAGTGCACTACTGGCACAAATATCTTTTTTTTAAATATTTTGATCTCGTGTTTACAATAAACAAGCGGTCTGGGTTAGTTCACAAATTTTTTTCCGACTTAGAGAAAAGGAGTTTCTTAATTCAACTTCCTTTTTTGTAAGTTTTACCTGATATCTTTGTCAATTTTGAACCAATTTAACGATCACCACCACCAGCAACCGAAATAGCCCAGCGGATCATAAGCTGCCATAAATTGCAAAGAACCGATGATGTAGAATAGTACTCAAGTGGCAAAAAACCTTATGAAAGTATTTTTTATATTATATTTAATAACTGTTCAAGGCTAAGTTAATTCATTATAACATCTTCTTTTATAAAGCTTTCAAGTTTCGAAATACACCTAAGAGACAAACTTAGTAACTACCTATCTAAAACAATGAGTGTTAAATAAATTAATAATTTTTTATGCAATAAATGTATATTTCTTAATAAGGCTGCTAGATCTTTAGGTGGATTGTTAGGCGTTACCTTGTGATATAGCTTAGTCCACAAAAAAGAGACAAAAATACAAACTTTTGATAAAAAGTACAAGCCGACTAAGCACTTTCTATTTAAAGACTTTGAGAGCCATTATATGGATCATTCATTCTTTCCAGTTTTGGAGATTTTAAACTGCCCGCTAAGATAATTGAAAATTTAAAAATAGGGAAGTTATTGGTTTCATACCGATTTCCGAAAATCTAGTTTTCATCAGATCTCGACGTTTTGAGATACTATAATTATATAACTATAACTATTCTGACTAATACGTGGACGTCCGTACAGATGTATGTATGTGTGTGTGTGCTACACACGTGTGTAACACACACATACATACATACTTAAATAAACTTTTCACAACTTTTGAATGTCTCGATAGATTGAGATTTTGCAGAAGATTGCGGTTGCGGCGTTCTACAGATCTCAATGTGGAATAAATTTGATGATAATATGAACTGATTTGGACCACTAGATTTTGAGAAATCTCAAAAATAAAAATTAAAAAAAAACTGGTTTTTTTAATAACTTTTAAAAAGCTTTACAGATCGACTTTAGAAAACTAATCAACTCTTAAACTCAAAAAGTGACATCGAATACCGTATGAAAAATAAAAATCGGTTCATTCGTTCGTTAGATATCGAAGGAGAAAGAATTAAAAAAATTACATAATTTCGAGATTTCGCAACAAAATTAAGTGTTGAAGCACTTTGCATTTTAAATTACCGGGAAGTTCCAGAGATGGCCTGCAGGGTCAACCAATTTTTATTATTATTATTTTGTTTAAATTTTATAATTACTACCTCAATGGAACCAATGTACGTATTACGTTGTTAATGAGCTTTAAATTAATCCAAAAAATTTGTGTTAGGTAGTTGCATTTTTAATATTATTCTCATGATTAATAAAAGCTATTGTAAAGGCCGACCACGTGGCCTGGGTATCCGAGTCCCTTGATATTATGCCGCAAACCATGAACACGATCCCAGGAACATTAGTATACGATGAAGTGAACATACATCGTGGGGGTTTTCTGGCTGCAGAAGTTCAATATAATCTTGAAGATTGAAAGCTTGAAAAAGAAGAAAGTATTCACTTATCAACGTTTCAAAAATAATTTGCAAAGGTCAATTTCGATTAAAAATATTTTAACTTTGACATTGTGACAGAGCGCGCGCTAGTGGTACTTAATTATTAATTCTTGTCCAGTTGATTGTTTCCGTTAATATTCAGGAATTGTCTCTGTTGTTGAAAATTGGCTAACTGGATATCATGGCCATAAAACCACCAACAAATCACATAATAGAACTGGTTATGTACTAATCACCGTCAAGCGATCGATATGGTAAATATTGAATTATTTATTTAACAATTACATTGCTTGCGATATTTTAACTACATTAACGTGACGCCACACAAACAAATCATAAAAATAAATAAATAAATATTATTCTGATAAATCTATACATTTAAATAAAATTGAAGTGTCTGTATGTAATATATTTGGGCATATTAAAAATATCTGTATAATAAATAACTGAATTCAATTTAGCTCAGAGGATTATTAACATAACATTACGACATGAATGACCATTTTGATTACCTGTTGAGAATAATTATCGTATTTCTATAAAAAAAAAATCTATTCTGTAAAATCAATGGCTGAATTAATTAGATTGAAACTCCACGAACAAATGGAGAGCAATGCCAAAAGTGATCTAGAATATATTACTACCAAAACATGCAAGATTTATTTGGGAAATAAAAAAAAAATTGGTACAATAAATTTATTTACTTTACACCATTTTAATACAAAATTATAAGTCTAAAGGATAATTTGAGAAGACCATTTTTACGTTAAATTAATAGACCTTCAATTTTAACTTTAAATTTTCCCATATCGAATATAGCTTATGAGGTAATAGCAAAAAAAAAACCGAGTTTAGAAGTGGTTTTTTAATAATTGAACTGTTTGCAAAAGACCACTGTTAAATATCTGGTCCTACGCGAGTAAAGTTGCGGGTAAAAACTTTTGACAATTTATTTTTAATTTTGTTCACTTCTTTTTACAAGGCTTAATCTTGCTTTTTTTGTCTGTCTTTCCTGTTCAAAATTTGTATGTAATCATTTTTGAAGCACTTGCTGATATCCGAATATGTTGAAAAGAGATGGCCAAAAATTGTATGAACCTGTGCCCCAGACTGTACAGAGAAGAAATCTATGTCATTTGAAAGTACAGATCTTCTATATAAAGAATTAGAAAAGCACATGTAGCTACGCAGTAGTGGACAAAAGTTATGAAGATTTAAAAAAGTTGATTTTGACAGTCGGTTTTTATCATTATTACACAATGTAGATATTAATAAAGTTCCAATTCATGAGTGTTATGTAGGTTAATGTATATGCCTGATGATTAGGATGTATTCTAACTGGTTTAACTAAAAAAAACAAGGACAGCAATTTTTTTCAGTCTTTGAAATTATTATTTGTAACTAGTTTTTGAAACATAACTATTATTGATCGAATTATTTTAGACAGAAAATAATTAAACTTAAACGTAGGACACCTTTTATATTTAGTGGAGCACTCGCGTGGGGTTACGACACTTATTAAATAAAATTAAAATACGATAAAACACAAATGCGAAGGAAAAGCGTACATATGTCATACACCGAAAAACGGCGCGTAAGTCGGTAAACGTGAATCAGATCAAGTCTGACATTGACACTTTGACTGTTTTGATGCTTGACGGACGGATTCAGTGCTGCAAGTACTAAATAAGATAACCCTATCCTGTAATGTAACGCTACATGTTTAAGCTGTTTCTGTATTAAACAAATAAATAAAATCCTATCCTTTAATGTATTTTGATTATTTTGATGTATTCATTCATTAATTGAACATATCATAAATAAAGTATTTTTATGAGTTAAGCTACTGTTTTTCCCCCTACTCTGATCTTTTTAAGTATTATATGGCCACATTAAAGAGAATAAATCACTTTAAATACTTTTAAACTTGATTATTTTTCAATAGCTGCTATGAAATGTTAATAGTTATTCAAAATTCCTTTTTTATTTTATTTAAATCAATAGAAATAGTCTTATTTTTGCACAGCTTGGGGCACATCTCATTTGGCATTCTAAAGTAACAGTAATGGAAATGATCGAATAATAGATCCGGATGATATAAAACAAGCGGAAAAGTAAGTAGGTAGTTAAAAATAAATAATCAATTAAAAGTGAATGTATCAATCGTATTACACTACTGCAGCCTTTTGACAGCTGTAATGTCAATGTCATGGTGTCTGATCTGAAGAACCTAACATTTTTTTAAGATCTTCTGCATCTGCTTATCTTTTTTTTTAATCTTTGATCTTCTGCATCTTAAGCATTCTTTAGATAGTCTTAACCGTGACGGGCACTCACGCGATTTATATGTTGTTTTATAGAACGCATTACACCGTGTCGCGACCAGGCCGGGCTCCACCCGAGGCACGTCCACCGTCCGCCGGCCGTGCCAGTCATTCATGCTACACCGGACTGCTTGCGTGTATTCTTTGCACGGCCGTGTCCGTGATAGGTGTTTTGTCTCAACTAGTGACTTCATCAGCCGATAGACGTGAAGCTTGACTTAAATATGCAATTTTAACCACTTGAATTGGCAGCTATTGCAATTGCCATCGATAAATAAATACAAAGATTTTGTTTGCCAAATAACATTTTTGTATTTATTATCTAAAAGCTTAGGATCATATCGCAAACTACAGGATATTTGCGCACACATTCTAGCAATTTTTCATCGTCTGTTTTGATATTAAACTGCTCACATCTCAAACATTCTTCGGTGCCGGGCCGAGCTGGAGCCGGTAAACAAAAACAATACCGACATTTCGACGCCGTGTCCCGGCCGGAACCTGGCGGGGGAACGGCCTTGCCACGGTCAAGCATGAATCATTCCATACAAAAAGTAGGCTGAGATGTTTGACCGTGTCCCGGACGGGGCTCGGCCAGGGCTTGGCCGGGGCCCGGCCCGATCGCAACTCAGTGTAACGTGAATTATTCTGCATCAGGGCGCGTTTGCGTCGGGTAGGTTTATATGTATAAGAAAATCTCGTAGAATAATATGTTCTGTGAAGGTAATTTCTACTACTTTATTATTACGTACTACTACCTACACTTTAAAAAAATAACGCCAAACATAAACACAACCTAAAATGTATTCATTGCTCAATTGTACTAATTTCGCCATTGCTGGCAATCAGGAAAATTGGGTTCATGAAACCTTTATAAATGTTCTAATTAGTTGCCATTTTTCAGCTCTGTAACGCCAGGCCCAAGTTTGTATAGGGACTGGGTTTCTCGTTTAGATGAAATCACATTTTTATTATTTTATTGTATCGATAACATTAAGTTATTTAACGAAAACACGAATTCAGTAAATTATTTCTCCGGGGCAGTAAAATACAGCCGCAATGGTTGCAACATATAAAATACTATCCGACATCTTGAAATATATTGTTGACTTATTTACTGGCAATTGCAATTTTTTATTGACATGTAACATCTTTCCTCTCGCTTTCTCGCAGTCTGGCAGTGATTTCGTGAAAAGGGACGGAAGTGTGTAACAGGAAGCCGGTGAAGAGCGCGTTATTCGATTTGATCAATGAGCGCGCGCGGTGGTTGTTAAGTGTGTTGTTATTATATATTAATAAATGTATTTCCTGTTGATAATAAGTGTCTGAAAAATTTGCAGATAATTTATAAAACATGAAAGTGAGTAATAACAAATAGTTATTCAAATAAATATTTCAATAATTAGCTTTTATAAATAATGAGATTAATTTTTGTCGCTGCTCAATTGATATTTTTAATTCTAAATGAAAAAATTGGTTGACACTACAGGCCATCCATGGAACTTCCCGCTAATTTCAAATGCAAAGGGCTCCAAATTTCAGCAAATATATGTTGCGAAATTTCGAAGTTACGTTTCGAAAAACGTTTTTTTTTTCAAATTCTTTCTCCTTCGATATCTCACAAACGAATGAACCAATTTTATTTTCCAAACTGCATTCGACGTCATTTTTTGAGTTTTAGAGCTTATTAATTTATGAAATCGATCGGTAAAGCCGTTTAAAAAGTTATTCCAAAAAACAGTTTTTCAAAATTTTTATTTTTTAGATTTCTCAAAATCTCCTCGTCCGAATCAGTTCATATTATCACCACATCTATTCCATATTGAGATCTTTAGAACGCCGCAAGCCGCATCTCAATCGATCAAGACGTTCAAAAATTATGAAAGGCTTACATACTTACACACACAGAATTGGTTTGAAAAATTGGGGTGAAACCAATAACTTCCCTATTTTTGAAAATTTTAAATTTTCTCCGTGGGAAGTTAAAAAAAACAAATAGCTTTTTCCGGATACAATGTTAAGGTAGCTTATTACCAAGGTGAGACGTTGGATGTTACACATCGTATGCGATGTACTGTACGGCTCGCTCGTTTTATTTAGTCGTTATAAGGATAACGCTACTACCCGTCTCTTGGTATGTTTCCCTCTGTGGCCTCTTACGACACGCACCGGACGATTTAGCTTAGTATATATTCTTACACTTATTAGTTGAAGGATTAGTAAGTTGCAGTGGCAATGGGCCGGCCATAGCTCAAGGAATTGACAACCGATGGTGAAGAAAGTTTCTCGAGTGGGCACCCTCGTTCCGGTAGGTGAAGAATAGGTGTAGGGTGACCCCCTAATTTTTTACCACCACTAATTTTTTTTATAGAATAGGGGGCAAACGAGCATTCGGCTCACTTGATGGTAAGTGGCTACCGCCACCCATGAACAACTGCAACATCAGGAAATCGCAGGTGTTTTGACGGCCTTTTAGAAAGGAGTAAGCTCTTTTCCTGAAGGTCCCTAAGTCGTATCGGTACGGAAAAAACACGGTGGGTAAACGATTCCGCAGAAGAATCGTACGAGGAAAAAACTCCGAGTAAAACGTATAATGGTGGACCACCAAGCGTTCAAAAGTGTGAAGCGTTCAATAGATGGACGTGCGTTCGTGAAATTTGGCAGCTGGGATTAATCCGAACAAATCCTCAGAGCACTCCTCGTAGTATATGCGATAGAAGATGCAAAGAGATGGAACATCTCTTCGCAGTGCTAGTGAATCGAGCTAATCGGAGAGGACTTGATGCGAGTCAAGTCGAGTCAAGATGCGGTCAAGTGAAAGAAATTGGTACTGGGGAGCCCCAACCTGGAGATGGGAACAGTATTCCCTGGAAGACCAAACTTGCGCCTTGTAAAGTTGCAAGTGGTATATCGGCATGAAATACTGTCCAGTTGTGCTAAATACGCCGAGCATTTTACAGGCCATTTTGGCCTTCTTTTCCAAATGATCACGAAACTGCACATCGTTCGATATGTCGACAACAAGGATTACGATACTGGCTGAGGCAACAAGGGGAGTTCCTTGAAACTGAGGAGATACGACAAAAGGGTTTTTTTTAGCGGTAAAGGCGCAAACTTGTGTACTCTGCGGATTGAACTGGACTAGATTTAGTCGTTCCCGATCCCAAACTTTTTTTCAGCAAAGATTTGACTTTAGTTTTGACACAAATTTTTTCGGATACTTGGCGACGTTTTCTGGAGAAATATCCGCGCGGACGGTGTATAGAGTGTGTCACCAGTGCTGTAATCCGCATAGTAATATATGTTGCTGGTTTGCAACATATCATTGATAAACAGAAGAAACAGCGTTGGTGATAATACGCAGCCTTGTGGAACATCAGCATTAATAGGCTTGTATTCAGAGCATGCACCGCCTGCAACCTTGATGCTTCAATCTGCAAGAAAGCTAATGAAATCCAATTACACTATTTCTTGGGAAGCCCATAAGATGGAAGCTTCGAAAGGAACGTTTTGTACCAAATTCGATCGAAGGTCTTCGCAATGTTCCAAACTAACCGCCAAGGTCTCCCCTTGGGCTCGATCGCCTGTGCCCATTAGTGTATTAGGTAAGCAAAAAGATTACCGGCTGAGCGACCCCGACGGCAACCGTACTGGCGGTCACTAATCAGCTGGTGATTCTCAAGGTACCGCATGGGCTGGCACTTAATGATAGACTCCATGATTTTCGACAAGGAGGTCATAGCGATAGGCCTGTAATTGGACGGATCAGAGCGGTTATCTTTATTAGGGATCGGGTGCACGAAAGCTGTCTTACACGAATTTGAGACTACACCTAGGGAGTAAAAGTACCGGAAAAGACGCGTTAGAATCGATGCCAAATCTGGAACACACGTCCGCAGCACAATTGGAGGGAATTTAGGCCCATTCGACTTGTTGACGTACATGGAGAGGAGTGTTTAGCGAACAGAGCGTTACGTAAACCGCACATCCGGCATGGAGCACTCACACCACCGAATGGTCGGCGGTATGTTCCCCCCTTCATAGAGAGTCGAGTTGGATGGAACGAGAGTGCCTAACAGATCGGTTTTCTCCTTTTCAGCATGGGCCAGTGAGTTGTATTCCCTTTGCGGAGATGGCTGGCAAAAGTTCCCTTGGACAGATTTGGCGAGAGACCAGAATGCAAACTTCCCCTCAGGAAGGCGAACTGGATTCTCGCCAATTCTGCCTGTGTTCTGACTTTGCCTTGGCAATGGCTCATTTGAAGGACCTGGAGGCGGAATTATACTTCTTTTTAAGGGAGCTGGTGTTTATATCACGGGACATTGTTGCATCAGCCCAGGCCCGGTAGTACTCCTGCTTAAAGCGTGATACTATTCTAAAAGAGCGACCAAATCATGGCTGGGACCTGCCTCCAATGAGCACCAAAAAAGAAAGAATAAGCCTCTACTTCACGCTAGTTTTCTCTTGATACCACTCCGGTTCAAGCCGACCCGTACATGCAACAGCAATAGCTGCCGCATGGCTCTTTCACTATTATAGATGGAGTGACGACCTGTTAGGACATGCAGGAAGTCCTTACTTTGTGGCATTTCTTGGGGAGGGGGGGGCTATGTTCAGCAGCGGATTTGTGTAGTGCGGAGGGGCTGTAATAATGATAATGATATCATCATTATCATATTACATAAAATATTAATATTAAGGTATTCATAATACGTCTACTAAATTTAAATGTAAAATAATTTCAAGGCTTCAAGATTAAATACTGGCGTATAATATCAGTAGCAAATTTGTTCAAGCGAAGAGCTTTTGTCTTTAACTCGAAAATTGCTTACAAAGTACCTCAAATTAATTTTCGTGGTAGGGTATTTCCTTCCTTAATTCTGACAATTAGATTAAATTTGTTTGCTGCTTCACTATAATACATTTCAAAAGGAAAAATAATTATATCGATAGAACATTCATTAATTCATTCATGTATTTTCAATTATAGAGCATACCTAACAAAAGGATGTTGATGCTGAACGTAGGCGCTCCATATTTTGCTTCATAAATGAGACATTGGGTGCGTTTGGCAGAAAAAAGCGCTAGCAAGCGCTTACAAGCGCTGAAATAGTTTTCTGCCAGGACACGATTACTACTTCAGTAGCGCTGACACAATCCGCCATTTTGCTTATTTAATTTGTTTGTTTTGAAGTAGAATTTATAAGTTGTTTTGTGCAATATTAGTTTTAAGTAATATAATAACGTGAATAAACATATACATGTTATTAAAAAATCATGATTAGTAAGTTTTTAATATGAATACTTTACAAACATATATTTAAATTAGGTTAGGTTCCCCCGGTTAAAACTAACATCGTGTCCTGGAGGAAAATAGCTACTTACGATTTGACAGCGTTTACCGCTTACGATCGCCATTTTGCTTACAAGCGCTTGCTAGCGCTTTTTTCTGCCAAACGCACCCATTGTTATCGTTGCCATGCTTGACTAATGGATCGGCAGTTTTTTGTTTTTGAATTATTACGTTGTTGCAAATCTTCCACAAAACCACGTAGTAAAATGACGTAGTAAGGGTATAGTGGAATCTGTTACGCCGTCACCACACGGAAACGTATTATATTTAAGAGTACAACATATTTATACATAAGTAGTATAAATATAAATATAAGTAATTAAATATAAGGGTTTTTCTATGCAAGAAGAACCCCCAAAGTAAAAAAAAAACGTTTTTGTTAAAACCAATGATAAACGAGTTTTATAATCGCTTTATTATGACATCAGTTCTATGCAGGTAACGCGGTTCTGTTTTTTGGCAGTGGTATAGATAGACAGACACGTGTGTGGTTAACTTTGTTCTAAAAATAACTTGTGACGCCGACTCGTGTATTTTTAGTAACAGATTTTAGCGTCATCAACTATACATTAGCATTTTCGAACCGATTTAGTTACTTTGAAATATGTAAGTACGTTTTGAATCATCCTAAAATTATAATCACGAAACTAAGTTTTGGATGTAAGGTTTAAAAAATAACATAGTTGGTGAAACGCAAAGAATGATGAAGACGGAGGTCTAGGTGCATTATATATATTATACTAACCGTTATCACTCACTAACTCATCAATGCCTAGCCCAAACCCTTGGGCCTAGAAATCTTAAATTATGCAAAGAGGTCACCTTTATTCGACAAGGTTCTTCTATGTCTACATTATAAGGGGAAGGATATATTTAGATATATTTTTCGGAATTAGAAGAAAAGATTATAGGTACGAGAAAGGATGAAAGAGGATTTATAATTTTGGCGTAAAAACCAATTCCACGCGTGATAAACCGTAGGCGGTTGCTAGTAAATTACACAATTAAATTTAAAAGTAAATTATACGACGGAATTCCATATGATCTCATTGGTATATATCATCTCGTTGACACCAGACGTGAAAAACCTATATCGATGACAAGCATCAGCGTCAAAGGTGCGAGACGTTTGGTGTTGCGACCGACAATTTGCTTGCTAATATAAATCAATGTTGCTAAGAAGAAGTTACTGCGCCCTCCTTTCTGCCAAGGAGGGTCGCGTTCGTATACGGCTTAGAGATCTCTAGTCAGATCGTTAAGCCAGTTCCTAAAATGCAGGTTGGGTTTAGTGGGTAAAAGTCACTACATAACCACGCAGCCGGCTGCGTGGTATGCTATGAGCATTCCCAACCTCCCTCCCCCGCTTTCCGGAGGGTTGCCTATATTTGCTTCGGGCGCAAAAAAAAAAAGAAGAAGTTTATACGTGGTAGAGCCACGTTGCAGCTATATAATGATTGTAGCATGAATGGATCGGCTCGACCGGGAAGGACCACGCTCTCACAGAATACCAGCGTAAAATAGCAGCTCATTACTGCTGTGTTTCTTATGGTGAGTGTAGAGATCCGGAGACCCTTTTTTCCTGGAAACGTGGCATTACATCTTAGACCTCGGGGGTGACAACGCATCTGCGTTTTGATTCTTAATCGAGGATAGGAGGAGGTAGGTGTTTATGGGCCACAGCATCCACTTATCATCAAGTGGACTGTGTGCTTCGTTTGTTACCCTTATTCTATAAAAAAGAAGGAAGTAGTAAAATTATACATAACGTTTCCTTTTGTCTCATCATATTCGTTACCTATGTGAACACTGAAATATACGCTGGCGGAGCCAATTAAGGCTTAGGTACTTCAAACTGCGCTTGCAGTTACCTACTCAATTTCCTTGCGTTATAATTCTATGTCTTAACCTCAGACCTCATATTACAGAACTTCGGTCTTAGCGTGTTTAAAAAAAATCTCCTTCTGGACTTATGACTGCCATTATCTGTATTACAGTCTCTAAAGAATAATATGAAATATGAAAAATTGTGTACTGCTGAACATAGGCCTCCTCTAAAGATTTTCTCGTAGGAGTGATTTTGCCATAGTTGCCACGCTTGGTAGGCGGGACAAGCCGCAGTGTTTTTAAAATAGTTTTGGGTTGCTATCAGTAAGATGCTGCCGATTATCCCTCGTATATTACGTAATATTCTTAAAACTCCACTACACGGTATAACGACAATTTAACAAAACAATTTATCAATAACGAAATCATGTCTCTGACATGATTTCGTTATTCATAAATTGTTACTTTACTTTACTTTACTTTACTTATCGTCACGCACAATCCCTAACGGGGTAGCCAGAGAGAACAGATCGCCAAGTGTCACGATCCTTACATGCCTCTTTCGCTTCTTTCAGGTTCATTAACTTCTTTATACATGCACGTCTAGGTATCCGAGTACTCTTGACCCTCCCCTCTTCGAGCAATTTGCTCACATGGTCTTCGAAAGTTAGTCTCGGTCTACCTCGACACCTTTTAATATTTACTTTCGCTCTATATATTTTCTTCACCATTCGGTCTTCACTCATTCGTTCAACGTGCCCAAACCATTGGAGTACGCCCCTATCTATTTTTGTGATAAGGTCATCTTTCAATCCTGCCATATTGCGAATCTCTTCGTTTCGCTTTCGGTCGGCTATGGTAACGCCACACATTTTACGAAGAGATCGCATCTCCACTGCATTCAGCTTGCTTTTATGTTTCTTTTGGCATATCCAGGTTTCGCTGCCATATAACAAAGTCGGTACCAACACTGCGTTATGTATTGCAAGGCGTGCACTCCTCACCACGCCTTGCCTTTTTACTAATGCGTTCAGGGCACCATTGACTTTGTTTCCGGCAGCGACACGCCTATCCACATCTAAATCACATCTTCCATCCCGGCTGAAAGCACTCCCCAAGTATACAATTTCATTTACCTGTTCTAGACATTCCTGATTTACCCATATTTCACATTTCGTTCTCTCTTCGTCCTTTTCAAATACCAGAACCTTAGTTTTATTAGCATTCAAACGGAGACCTTTAATTTCACATTCCTCTTTCATACACGTGACTAATGCAGTTCTGCTTCTGATGGTGCAATAAGCACTGCATCATCAGCATACAGCAGACAATTAACTTTTATGTCACCCAATTTCACACCCAAACAGCTATTTTTCAGCTTCTGTAAACAGCTGTCGAGATACAGTATGAACAGCCAGGAAGACATGACACAACCCTGTTTTACGCCCGCTTGGACGCTAAACATGGGTGACAGGTCATGCCCTACCCGCACACAGGCTTTACAGTCATAGTAAAGTGACTGCACAGCCTTTAACAATCGACCATCCACACCATATCCCGGCAACAGTTCCCACATTTTCTTCCTTATAACCTTATCAAATGCTTTCTCCAGATCCACAAAAGCACAGAAAATCCTCTGGTTAACACTCAGAAGCTTCTCCGTGATCATGCGGAGAGAAAACATTTGATCCGTGCATCCTCTTCCAGGTCTAAATCCGCATTGTGCCTCCCATAAGAATCTTTCCGATTTCTCTTGCATCCTGCGTGTCAAAACCTTCGAGTAAACTTTACTTGCTAAACTGGTCAAGCTGATCGCCCGATAGCACCCGCAGTCAAAATGTGAACCTTTACCTTTATATAAAGGCACAATGACCGCGGATCGCCAATCATCCGGGACATCTCCCGTCCGCCAGCACAAATTGCACAGCAGATGAAAGCTGTCCCAGACGCGAGGCCAACCGTACTTGACCATTTCAGCAGTAACTCTGTCTAGTCCCGCAGCCTTACCGCATTTCAAACTTCGAATCGCACGTTCAATCTCTTTCATGCTGATGACCTCAGTGTCATCGAGGTCCGTGTCTGGCGTGCCAGTCACGGCGTCACCCCCGGATCCTTCACTAAGATCATGACACGCATACATTTCTCTATAAAATTCACTCCATCGCTGCATGACGTCCGATTTTTCTGAAAGGACGTCATTGGTTCTCGAAAGCACTTTGTTCATTCTTAAAGCTGTCGCACCACTCCGGGACCTTCCAACCTCTTTCCAGAAGAGTTTGGAGTTTTCCCTAAAGTTGTGCGACAACCTCTCGTCCGCTTCTATTCTACACCTTTCACGTACTTCCTCAATCAATGTTTTCGCATGAACTTTCTGCAGCTTATATCTTTCTTTCATCTTCTCTCTCATATGCTCATCGTTACTAGAGGCCGAGTAGTCTAACCATGCTTTTTTCTTCTTTTTTACAGCTTCTTTTACTTCATCATTCCACCATGCATCTCTTCTCTTACTACTACCTCTTTTTGTCGTTCCACATACTTCTTCCGCTGCACTTACCATTCCATCCCTAAGGTTCTGCCATGTTATCTCCACACATTCTTTCCTGCCATCGATGGTGTCAAGCTTTTCGGCTACCCTCGTTTGATATTTGTCCCTAGTATCCGCTTCCTGAAGCTTCCAGCTTCGGATGCGACAGACCGACTGTGGTTCTGTTACTGCCGTCCAGTAGCGCCAACCCACGAACAAACCCCTAAATCTAGTAATTACTAGATAATGATCCGTTCCCAGGTCAGCACCCCTGAACACTCGTGCATCCATCACCTGTTTTCGCAGTCGGTCATCCACCAGGAACAAATCAATCATACTTCTCTCATTCTTTCTTTCTCTAGTGTACATATGGGTTTTCCTGTGATTAAACATAGTGTTTGTCACAAGAAGACCCTTTTCCTTGCATACAGCCAGTATAAGCTTGCCAGCATCATTAACCCTTTTATCGCCAAACTTTTCAAGCACCGACTCGTATCCTGGTCGAGCGATACCTACCCATCCATTCAAATCACCACATACAACAGTTCTTTCGTTTCCCTTAACCAAATCTAGAACTTCTCTTACATTCTCCCAAAACTCCTCCAGCTCCGCCCTGGACGACGAAGCTACCGGCGCATAAACAGCCAAAAGGAATAACTTCGTCAGTCCCATTTTGAAGCGAACCCAGAGAAGTCTTGAGTTCACAACCTTGTATTCAGTCATAAGATCGACCAACCGGGACGACAACAGCACTCCCACTCCCTGGCAGGCGTTCTCGCTTTCCGGGACTCCGGACCATATAGCTAACGTCCCGCCAGGGAGCTCTTCAATACCACTGCCTTTCCGTTTCATAAATTGTGTTGTTAATAAATTAGAGTTACAAAATATGGTGTGTATGTTGACACACATATACACCATATTTTGTAACTCTAAAATTAGTACAATAATATAATAACAATCTGCCTGTATTATTTTATACTTCTATAATTTAATAACTAATTTTCTATTCTTTTTCACCTCAACTTAATGCTATATACCCATTGTTTGGAAGAGCGGTGCTTCCTAGTACAAGCAAATCGGAAGCTTCAACCACAATATCCTATGTAATAGATTAAGTTATGCAATAAAGAATTTGAATTTGAATTTGCTTAATATGTCTGCGACAAAAATTAAATATCTAGTTAATTTATGTCAATTGACACAAAATAAAATGACAAATAAATAGTATTAACCGTCAGACTACATTGTAAATTATTTAATGTCTTTGCGCACTTGTGCATTTTAAATAAGTTTTAACTGAATTTTTATTTTTCGATAAATTGAGATATGCTAATTTAATTAACACGTCGAGTAACCGTGCACGATACTTTTAATTATAGCCTGAAATAGAAAGAAATTTAATAGCTTCTGTTTTCACTTATCACATACTTTATATAATAGGTATACATGATTGTTTTGCAATGTATGCCCAAATTTGTAGGGAAGTACAGAAAAGGTAATATAAATGAATGGTGAAAAAAACTCTAACATTTTGTCCTAATTATCTTTTAAATTCACAATATATTATTATTGGATATTTCTACAATAATAATTTATTTATTATTTATTTTATTCTTTATTGCACCAAAAATTTTGTACAAAAGGCGAGCTTAATGCTATATGGCATTCTCTACCAGCTAACCTTGGGTAGAACAGAGAGTGAGTTATGGGCAGTAAAGATGTCATGATCTCATTCAATTCAAAATGTACATGCTACACATACATATAATATATATATACACATATATATTATATACACTTCACACATACATTTGTATATACATATCATACATACATATATATATATATATATATATATATATATAAATATATATCTCCATAAATTTATATACAAATAACTATAAACATATAACGTAAGTGGACTCAAATTTGTTGGTTACGGATATATTCGTATAGTTTCCTTTTAAACACGTTTTTAGCAGGTATTACGCGCAGGTCAACAGGCAATTTGTTCCAGAGGGAGATGGAAGTTAATGTGAAATAATTTGACGTAAACCCAGAATGGTGGAGAGGAGTAGACAGTAATAAATTGTGTGAAGACCGGAGATTGAGAGAATGAGTGTCACTACGGAATTGGAATATTTCTTTTAGGTAAAGGGGTGAGGAAGAATCATTAAGAACTGAAAACAGAGAGGACAGCATTCGAAAATATCTGCGCTGGCGTATAGTCAACCACTTTAATTGGGAGCGAAATTCTGATACGTGATCGTATTTGCGCAGACCAAAGATGAATCGTATGCAGTTGTTAAGTAACCTGTCCAACCTGCTTAGCAGCTCCTGAGAGATATTAGAAAGACAAACATCGGCATAGTCAAATAATGGAAGAATTAGAGATTGGATGAGTAGAAGCTTAGTTGAAGGAGGCAGAAAGAACTTAAGACGATAGATGGAACGAAGTATGCCTGTGACTTTACGACAAATCTCGGACACCTGTAACCTCCAACTATGGGTCGGGTCAATAATTAAACCCAGATCCTTGACACTAGTGCGGAAAGGAATTACACAGTTTTCATAGCAAATGGATGGTAGATCAGGTATGTTAAGTTGTGACACCAATCGACGACTACCAATGATAATAGCCTGGCATTTACTGGGATTTACCGTTATACCAAATCGCTGTGACCAGTCTGAAATGCGTTGTAAGTCCTGATTAATAGCTGCAATAGCGGTAGCAATTTCAACCGAGGACGCTTGTGAGTATAACTGAAGATCGTCAGCGTATAGGTGGTAAGAAAATTGAAGGTGGGTAGTTAGAAGATTGATAAACAACGAAAACAAGAGAGGAGAGAGAATGCCTCTATATAATCTTAGTTTTACTGAGGTTAATCTTTAATCCAAATTCAGGCTCACGCTCGCGCTCACTCGGAATACATATTTATACTGTGAAACTAGCCGTAGTGTAAACACAATCAGTGTAGTCTTCAAGAGTAATGCGAATTATGACTTTGATGTAAGCATTGAACAAAAACGCTGATATTATGCTTCCTTGGCGATTGCCTACGAAGTTGTGATAAAATAATTTAATATATATATATAAATAACAATTTACGTGGTAGAGCCATGCTGCAGCTATATTGATTGTATAGTTGTAGCACGAATGGGTCGGCTCACCGAGAACGACCACGCTCTCACAGAATACCAGCGTCAAATAGCAGCTTAATGCTGCTGTTTCTATGGTGAGTGTAGAGTAGAATTTTTAACCGGAGACCCTTTTTATTGGAAAAGAGGCATTCCATCTTAGTCCTCAAGGCTGACAACGCATTTTCATTTTGATTCACAGCAAACACTTACCATCAGGTGGACTGTGTGCTCGCTTGTCACCGTTATCATATAAAAAAATATAATTCGTTCGCACAGATGCAGTTCCACCTTCGTAATGTCATCTGAGAAGATGAACTAAGTGTTGCGGCGTTACGGTGTCTAGCAAAAACTTCCACATTTTTATGCGTGATAGAGTCATGCTGCAGTTATATTAGTAGTATAGTTGTAGCACGAATGGGTCGGCTCGACCGGGGAAGGACCTCGCTCTCACAGAATACCAGCATAAAATAGTAGTGACAACGCATCTGCATTTTGATTCTAATCGAGGATAGATTTAACTTTCTATGGGCCATCATAAGGTGGACTGTGTGCTAATTTGTCACCCTTTCTATATAAAAAGCTTAGACCAATTCACAGAGTCAAACGCCTTCCAGAAGTCAAAAAATAAATGTAAATTGGCTTATCATACTCTCGTAGCTTCTCCATGATTTCGCGAACAGTCTACTTACGTGTACTTCTTTCTTTAACAAAACCGACTTGTTTTGATGCTATTTCCTAGGACCTTGGACCTTGGGCAATATGTAGCAAGAGTTTGCCAGTGTAAGATATAGATGCTGTAGGGTAGTTGCTACCTGATTAAAAGCGTAAAATATAAATAAATTTAGTTACGGTTTCATACGTTCAGACCCGTAAAATGTTTATGGTCCTAAATAATGAATAAAAAAAGTACAATTTTACTGATTTTATCACGTGCAGTTTCTAGTTATTTGTTAAATTTTAATGCAATTAAATTTTAAAAAGAAAGTTTTATTCAATTAATAACATCACTAAATTATACATAACAGCGTAAACACGTCTTACAGTTGGGCAAAGGCCTTCTCATGTCTGAGAATGTTATGGAGTAGTTGTTCCTGCAACGCTACTCCAGTACATATGTTGGCGGACTTCACATTTTCTGCAAATACTTTATTCTTTTTCCACTCAATCTTTTCCTTTACCACCAAACACGTAATAAAGTAGCCCTTGAAATTGCAATAACAATTTCTAAGGTGCTTAGTTACTCACTTACTATGAAATTTACGGCATTCGCTTAGCCCTTGAGCTGCCGCAACCATTTTTTACTACAAAATTAAATATAAATATTATAATATAAATTAAAAAGAGCCGTGGTAGCTCAGTAGAGCCGTGGTATCTCAGTGGTTAAAGCTCGCTGTAAATATAACAGAACGCGAGTAACCCGGGTTCGATCCCCGCCGGCACCAATGAAATTGTTAATTGCAATTTTAAGTGCTGATTTACCACGTGCTCGGGGAAGCGTGAGGAAACCTGCATGTCTGAGGAATAAGAAAAAAAAATATTTCGAAGACATGTGAAGTTCGTCAACACGCAATTTGGGCAGCGCGGCGGACACTTCCTTGCCCTAAACCCTCTCAGAAATGAGGGGAGGCCTGAGCCCAGCAGTGGGACGTATATAGGCTGTAACTTTACTTTAACTTTACTATAAATAAAAAATACCTGAATCTAAAATCTTTAAGCTAGCTTTAAGTTATGTTGGGCTGGCATTAATACACAAAAAGAGAAGGTGGCTGAAAATTAAGTCACGTCGCCTTTTTTTGTTTACCATCGTTTTTGTTTTGTTCTTGAAATAACGTGATTGTGAATGAGTCTGCATTAAATTTAAGGATAAAAACCCTTTCGTTTAGAACAAATATTTACAAATATTGAATATGGCACTAAAACCGGATTCGAATACCGCGTCATGCCAAATTCAGATATTGTATTTTTCTGTCAAGAAATTCTCAGTACCAACCCTGAGTCATACACCTGGCGGTGTTTCACCTCCGTGCCTCGGAAGTACGTAAATACGTAATGCCGTTGCTCCTGCCCCTGATCTCTCTTTGGTGGTGTCAGATAACTGTTCAATCGGACTATGAGAGTGAGGGAATAGAAAGTACACTTGTGCTTGCGCATACTCTCGGACACTATAATCCTGTTCTGTGCAGATCTATAATTCGATCTGGAGGTCATTATTGAAGTAGGTTTTTTTAAATATTTTTTCATTGATTTATAGTAACCATATTATTACAGTGCTCTTAACGAAAACTACATACTATTTTATTACATCCCAAGCCGGACAAAATGGTTATGAACATCAATATACCATCCCACATAGAACTTAAAGTTCTTTAGAAGCGTATAAGAGTGTCGAAAAGGGGTTGTATCCTTATAAGAGTGGTTTGTGAGAACTATACAGCTCAAGCTGTATAAAGTCGGTGTGATGGGATCTAAGTTAAGTTAGGTCCTGTATCAGAATATGAAAAGTCTAGTATACATTGTATTTTGTAACACTTGAATCTTTTAACACTTTATCATTAAAGCTGTATGGAAGCTATTTTTTGAGAGCTGTCATTGCTTACTTATCACAGATTCTAAACGTTATTATATTATTACTCAAATATTATTTCTGAACAATAGTGTATGCAAACTTCCTTTCAAAACTTATTTTTATGGCGAAATTGTACTCTTGTAAATACAGTAGTTTTATGTCTTGTGTCTATGAGGGTGATGTAAAATAAGCAAAAAATACAGCCATAGTACAATTTAAATCTGTATAAGTGATAGAATATCGCCATTTTGCATGTGTTGCGTGTGGTAAACAAAATTCATTTCTTATCAATTAATTATTTTAACTCTGTAAATGAGATTGGTTTATGAATAAATATTTTTGTTTTTTTTTTGTATTTGTATCAATAAGTGGAAAAAGAAAAAGGTTTGTGAATTTTATATCTTATATTACTTTTTATATTTTTTTAATGTATTGCTAAATTTCGATCCTTGGGAGGATACTATATTATTAATATGCATTTTCAAACGTCAACAAAACTTATTTTACGGGATCTCGTAGCAATATTTTCGATAGACAATATCAATGTTTTCAAAGTTTGCTAACTTATCAGCTAGGACTAAAATGTCGCCGGTCTTGCTAAACTTGATAAAGTTTGTAAAATATATTCGGGTCTTGTAACTTATTACTATTAGGCGAGCGTTGACTCCAGTTTTTTTTTTATTGAAGGAATGAACCTAATGAAAAAGTTTCTTTTGAAAATGTACATTTGCTTTTCATTGTTGTTACAGAATATTTATAAAATTTTTAAACGACGACCATGTGATCGCGGCCTTAGAAAATCCATCACTCTATTACCATTACTCAATGCGGTTTTGTAAGAGGTGACTATGGGAAAAGACGGGAAAATTTTATATCTAATAGGTAGTGGTATTCACCTTAAATAGACCTGCGACGGAAAGCAGCGGCAAAATTGATAAAAGTCTCGTATTGTCTTCCGCATGGACTGTGGGGTCCTGCAGGTCTCGGGCCTCGGGGTATGCCCCCATTACCCGGATTGTCCTCGCGGTCCACTACTATGGACCGGTCCTGGGAGCCTTATTCAGGCGTTGTAGGTGTAAAATCGGATTTAGTCCGTAATCGGTAAATTTTTTTCGTAGTCGGTTAAGACTACGAAAAAAGGAGGTTATTCGGTGAAGTTCGGCATTGAGGGTTGTTACTCGACTCTCTAATCGATATAGAGAGGAGTTCTCTTGGATAGGGTCGCCCGTCCGGAGGGCGAGTGTGTAGCGGCGCTAGGTGGTTAAGATGTATGTGTGGCCCGTTGTCTGCACGATCGAACAGTCCGCGCGCCAACCGGGCCACAAACTCCTGGATGGTTTCGATTTTCAGGTTGGCCGCTATGACGTCATTCCGGACGTAGCGACCCGCACCGACAATGGTTCTTAACGTCAAATTTTGCTGGGCCTGCAGTCGCCGCCTCAGAGGCTCGCTCAGAAGCGCGTACCAGGCCGGAGCAGCGTACGTGATGATGGGTCTGATGTACATCTTGTAGATCTTCACTTTGGTCTTAAGTGGTAACTTGGATGCCAGGACCGGACGGAGCATCGCCCGCTCACATCGTGCTCTGCGGACGACGAAGTCGACGTGCGCAGTCATGCGCAGCGCCCGGTCGATCCGGCACCCAAGGTAGGTCACGGCCTTCTCGTACGCGATCTTCTGGCCATTGAGGGTTAACGGAGGTGGTAGGTTCCAGAGGCGGCGGGTGAGCAGAGCGGTCGTCTTACCAACATTGACGACCATCCTCCACTCATCTAGCCATGGTGGCAGCAGGTCCAGTAGACGTTGCATCCTGGCAGTGGCAATGTGGGCTCTTCTGGACGAGGTGAAATAAGCGCGTATCATATCATCCGCATATAACGCCAATTCCACGTCATCCTCCCACTCTTGCAGCCTTCCTGCCAGTGTAGGGATATCATTGGTATAAGCCGCGTACAGGACTGGAGACAAACAGCTGCCCTGAGGAACGCTGGCTCTGATGGTTCTGGTTGCGGACACGACGTCCTTCGGCTTCTACGCAGACTCGTAGAACTGCCTGTCTGCCAGGAAAGACACCACTAACCGAAACATAGCAGGAGGGACACTGGTCTGTTCTTCAAATTTATAAAGTAATCCAGAATGCCACACCCTGTCTAACGCCTTCTCGATATCGAGAAAGACGCCCAACGTAGTGCGGCCACGGTTGTACTCGGCCGCAACTCGGGCGTGTTGCTGTTGAGTGATCCCTCCTGAATCCGTGCTGCTCCGCCCGAAGTTGGATGCACGGACGGAGGCGTCTTAGTAGCAATCTTTCTAGCAGTTTAGCTATGTGCGGTAGCAGCGTGATCGGCCTGTAGCTGGCAGCTCTACGCCTGTCCTTCCCGGGTTTCGGCAAGACGATAACTTTGCCTTTCTTCCAGTCCTCCGGGAAGTGGGATGTCCGCAATATCCCATTGTAGAATCGACCAAGCTCTACTAGGACTCTATGGGGCAGCTGTCGGAGTGCAGCGTTGGTAATCCCATTCCCCGCCCTCCCTCACGATTACTGTCCTCCGCAGTTCAGCGGGGGAGATGAACCACTCTTCTGCAAGAGGCGGCGCGGGCGACGACAGGAACTCCTGTACGCGACTCTCCTTTCGGGCATGAAGCTCCATGAACTCCGCACTTGCTGGGTTCGGCATAAATTACTCCTCGAAGTGCTCTCCTAGGATATCCGCTCTACCCTTGGCATCGTAACGACGTTCGCCCGCGTTGTTGGTCAGCGGGCAAACGGGAGGTTTGGCTTTAGTTAACTATCGGTTCAGTTTGTAGAGCGACGCATCATGCTCTTCCGCCTTCCATATGCGTCGATCCCAGGCATCTCCTCTGTGTGCCTGGACTGTAACCGACAGTTCCTCCGACAAGGTGTTCAACTGCGTTTTGATTCTCGGGCAGCGAGTACGCGCCCAGAGCCTCCTCAACGCTCTTTTACTTCTGATCTGCACGCTAATCTGTAGCGGCAGATCGTCTCTCCTTACAGTAATCGGGACGATCGTAGAGGCAGCGTGGAGGGCCTCATGTATCGCCTTAGTTATTCTGGTAGCAGCGACCTCTACGTCGTCCACTGTGGTTAAGGGGTGGTTTGCTGTAGGTCTCTCCTGCAGGTGTTGATGGTAGAGCCTCCAGTCGACACGTGTCTTAAATGCTCTGGGCGGCGTAGTCACCGCCTTTAGGCCAAGGGTAATCAAGATCGGGAGGTGCTGTGAATCCAGGTCGTACAGCACCTCTACCACTATCGGGTAGTTGATGTTCCTAGAGAGCACGATGTCCAATACATGCGGACGACTCCGTGGATCTGTCGGAACGTGTGTGGGCTTTCGACTAAGACGTCATAGCCGTATCTTTCGGCGTCTTCAAACAGTGCATGACCCGGCGGGTTGATCACTCTAGATCCCCACGCCGGGTATTTGGCGTTTAGGTCCCCGGCGATGATGGTCGGCCTTCCATCACCGTCCTGACGTCTGAGGAGCAGAATGGAGTCCCTGGCGGGCGGTTTGCTGCGTAGATCCTAAGTTCCTAACCCGCCGCTTCCATTTTTACACCGATAGAGCGCATCGTTTGGTACTCCGGTAGGTCAAGTTCTTGATGGACGATGTCTCTTCTCACTAGAACCGCCGTCCCTCTGTAGGCGGCCCCTTGAGAAGTGACCTCGTTCCTCCTGTACAGATGGTGGTTGGGCAGCTTTACGTGCGTATTCGGGTTTAATTTCGTCTCTCCCAGCAAGATGACCTGTATGTCTTGTTGTTGGGCGACAGTGGGAGTTCATGTAGCTTCTGCTGGATTCCACATGGGTTCCAGTAGAGGAGGCGCAGGTTAGATTCCTCCGTAGTGCCGTGCCAGGAGGTTTGCCAGCGCCTTCATCACCGCTGTTATGGGATCTGTCCCGGCTCTGATATCAGCCAGGACCTGACTGCCGACTTCGATTGCTATGCCAACCAAGCGCTGGATGGCGTCAGCAGTCTCGAAGCCGGCTGATGGTAATCTCGGGGCCTGTGAAGGCGTTGGCACTTGTCTCGGGTGTTGTTGCGCTTCTCTTGCCACATGGGTAGAGCGCGCTCTATATGTAGAGCGGGCTCTATTTTCCGATAGAGCCCTTTCTGGCACTCTACCCATTCTGGATTTCTTCTTGGTAACCTGCGCCTGGGCTGTCGTTACCGCTGGGGTTGGGGTAGAGGTTGCTGCCTGAGGAGGGGGGCTGCACCTTCTCCTTCTTCTTCCTCCCCCCGCTTACTCCTCTGAGAGGTTTGGCGCTCTATTGCGTCGTTAGCGGGGGGGCTGGAGAGTCGCCCCTGTGGTTGCCTTGGATGTGGTGATAATCGGCACCACCTTTTCTATGGGTGCCGAGACGGGTGGAGGGGGGGCGGGTTGCCTTCCCTTTCCTCTGATTGTATCCCCGACCACGGCCCTGGGACGACTCTTGGGGATACTCTTTTGGGCTCTTCTGGGAGTAGTCCCGGTAGAGCGATCCCCTGCTTCCTTGCAATCCTCCTCAGGACTGGGCAGCGGCGATCGTTGGCGGTATGAGTTATGGCGTAATTTGCGCATCGCGGTTCTTCATCTCTACCCCTTGGGCAGTTACTGGTGATATGGTCTCCGGCGCAGCGAACACACTTCACTGGCCTGAAGCAGTTCGTGGATGCATGGCCAAAGGCCTGGCAGCGGTGGCATTGTGATGGACCCGCTCTTCCTTGCCAGGCCTCTATGACGACTCCTCTCATGAACTGGAGTTCGTCGATCTTGTAAAGTTCATTAAGGCGCTCCAGGCTCAGGTGGTCCTTCTGCGCGAAGTAGATGCACCCAGGTCTGCCTCTACGGGGGGGATCCCTTTCACATATTTGATCGGGAACCCCTTTGCCCTGATAGCCCCCTCTATCGCGGATGGATTCGTGCCCACTGGCAGTCCCCGAATGCCCAATTTTGTGGTCTTGTCCTCTTCGGGTGTATAGCAGTACCAGGACATGGCTGGTACTTTTTCGGTCATCTCAATAAGGTACTTTTGCACCATCCGGAATTCTTCCGGACTTTGGGGGGTGAACCTAATCCCCTTCCCGAACGGACGAGCATTCGGTGGGTAGCCCAACTTCCTGTTGAGCACCTCGAAGTGCTTCGTCCAGTCCGGTAAGCACTCAGCCACTATGGGCGGGTATCTCTTAGATGTTTCTTCCGGCGGTTTTGGTGCCTCAGCTGTCTTTGTCCTTGGTACTGCTGGGGCAGCTGCCAGTTGGGCGTAGCTGGTCGAAGGCCTTTGACCATCGTCCGATGGCCGGCCTGACGGGTTGGTGGTTGGCGCGGACAATGAGTGCCCGGCAGATGGCGCTAGGGTCGCATATGTGGTTGAACTCCACCCGTACGACCCTTCTCCTCTCTGCTCCAGATCCAGAACCAGAGGGTTTGGTTGCTCCAAACCAGAGGGGTTGGTTTAGTCGGCGATGGCGATTTAGGTGGCGATCTACGGATAGGCCTCTCCGGTTGTCGGTCGCTTTCTTCCTCGGATGTAGAATATTCCGAGGAATAGGGGGATCCGACGCATTGCCTCTTCTCTTGGAGGGATGCTGCCGTTTCGGGTGGAGTATGCCTTCGTGGCGTTTTCTTGACCCGCTGTTGCTGGGGCGACGGTTCACCCTCAGTCGTACGCTCAGGTACGATGGGGGAGAGCGCGGTCCTCGGTGTGGGCTCCTTGCCGGTGACGAAGGCTTACGGGTCGGGATCTGCGAGTAGGAGGACACTACTCTAGTCCGTTCCGGGTGGAATATGTCTCGATATGCTATTGGTCTATCCAATACGCCAGGACGGTCCTTTGGTTTTCCAGTTTTAGGTGGGGGCTTCCCCTTGTCCTTATCGGACATGCTAAGAACCTACCTAAAGTCAGTCAGGTAATCTAAATGTGGCCCTATCTGAGATACCAGCCGATCGGCACGGTGCGCGACGCGGATGGTAGGGATGATGTACGTTGGCGTGAACACTATGGGCACTGCCTACCCCTTTTATGCGAGAAGTCTGGTATTCCAACGTCAACCGCTTTCCAAGAGCTAAACGCTAAAGGGATAACGCTAAATTATCAATCGTAAGAAAGTAAATCCTCCCTACAAAAAGAAAGATAATCCTCTTAAAAAATGCAAAATCAAATAATAAAATCAACAACCAAAATAGACCATCTATTTTCTTAATATATTACTACGTAATTGCTTGTATAAAGAAGTAAATTTCTAATTAATTTACTTTAAGGAAATTTCTACTAACTTTCGAATCTATTTCTTAGTTGAAATAAAAACAAATTAATTTCGCCGTGTAAGACAATTGATGAATTTCTTTTATTGAGAGCACATGGTGTGACACATGATTTATGAGGCAATATCATCTTGGCCGATATCGACCTCCCTCGGATCTAATCGCAAAAGCGTCATATTGAACACAGTTATATGAGAACGAGTCACTATCGTAATCAATATCATCACCATCCGAAAAAAAAAACATGTGACCTTCAAAGTTTGAATTCAAGATGACTTGCTGTAATTAACACGTGAAACATTAATATTCAAGTTATTGTTACGATCTTTCAATACTTTCTTGTCAACCTCTGAATCTGTTATTTGAAACGCATACTATAGTTATATTTATCCACTTTTGTTGTATTGTTCAATTTTTTGGGGTAACGCAACTAACAAACATGAAACGTTTATAATATATAAACCATGTTTGAGTATCATATACCGTAAAACAAATACAGAAAGCCTCAGGAATTTATTTAAAGAAAAACGTTTTTTAATCTTAACTGGAATATATATCTTAGAGTTGTGCCTATTTATTACAAATAATTGCGATTTATTCGAACCGAAACTTTCAACGCAGCAAAATTTACGCCCTTGCTATCAAAACGATCTTTATCTACACTAAATTAAAAATAAATTGTATGACAAAAGTGCATAAATAACATTAATTAAAATATTCAATCACTTACCGAATAGTATTAAAAAAATAAAAGGACCCAAATTTAAACATAAATTAAAAAACTGGTGGGTGGAACATACGATTTTACGATTTTAAGAGTTAATACCGTGTTATTCATTCTTAAAAGCGTTTTCTAAATATTATTTTTAATTATAAGTAAATTGTAAAACTTTTACACACCTTTGAAGCAACTATCAACCTTTTATCACAAGAATATTTCTTGTGTCTTTTATATTATGCCATCTCTAAATATTGTAGACAGTAATGCAATAAAAAATTTTTTGGGAATATTATTATAGCAATAATGGCCGCCGATTAGCACGGAACAATTGTTTGTATGGTCTGCAAATAATTGTTCTTGTGTAACACGTCTCAGTAACACGCCTCACGATACAGAAGGAAATCCAACTGTTTGAATTAGACAGTGACAAGAAAAAATAGCCGACTTCCAAAAAGGAAGAGGTTCTCACAAACTATTGAAACCGACATTTATATTTTTAACGAAAAAGTCCTTTAGTCCAAATAAGGACTAAAGGACTTTTTAATATAACTATTAAGACGAAATTGATATTGTGATATTTCTAGTCCACTTAAAAAGTCCTTAAGGACCGTGGTAACTCAGCGGCTAAGCG
Source organism: Parnassius apollo (assembly GCA_907164705.1). Classification (NCBI taxonomy): domain Eukaryota; kingdom Metazoa; phylum Arthropoda; class Insecta; order Lepidoptera; family Papilionidae; genus Parnassius; species Parnassius apollo. The sequence continues at coordinate 1,096,231 of CAJQZP010000451.1, forward strand.
CTCACTGTAAATTTCACAGTATGCGAGTAACCCGGGTTCGATCCCCGCCGGCATCAATGTTGATTTTCTACGTGCTCTGCAGTGAAGGAAAACATCGTGAGAAAACCTGCATATCTGAGAAAGAAGAAATAAAAATTGGAAGACATGTAAAGTTCACCATCACCATTTGGGCAGCGTGGCGGACATTTCCTTACCCTAACTCCCCACTCAGATATGAGAGCCCTTGGCCAGTGGTGAGATGTATATAGGCTGTAACTTTAGTCCACTTAAAAGAAAAAAATTACTTTCAATAAAAATTAAAAGCTGAAGTCAGGTCTTACTTTTTATCAAAAGGACGTAGTACTATTATTTATTCTGTGTTAAAAGTTGCTTATTTTACCTAATCGTGAGTAGGTATCAATCATTACCATGGAGTGAAACATTTTATGTCTCGCAAATCTGCCTGGTCAGACGGGTTAGTGAGTGTACACTGTACAGTAATATTATCTATAAATATTACCGTGGTACAGTCGATAGCCTTGCACTGGTAATATTACCACGCATTCGAACAGGACAGTTCTGCTTCTTCAATCGTTATTAGATATACTGTTTGGATCGTATATCATAATATATACTATACATATGCAGGACATCATTTTATAACATTCACACAACTTTCAATTAAGGCGACCGTTAAGTACGCTCTTCCTAACGGGAAACATTACCGATATCTTACGCGTCGTCCGCACGTTATATTAAAAAGGCCAAACTTACAAAAATTAAATAAACATAAATTAAAAATTCTTTGCTTAATTGACATGAAAAATAATGTCAAATGGCTTAGCAAGATCCTTCGTTATGCCGAAAATATTGCAGCATTAATTTTGAAATAAATATATGGTAAAGTTGAGGATTAATGTTAATGATTATGTTAGACGAAAACACGATTTCGTAAAATTTTCTCGATAGAAAAAAAATTCAAAGTTACCTCCAAAATAAACAATAAACCGCTTTTATTCATAAAATACTTTAAATAAGATCATGAAACTTTGCATACTAACTGAACTAACTATAAAGCAGTGCTTATGTTATTTACTTTTTTTTAAAATACCATTATTTTCACTGTAAAAAGAAATTACCTAAACTATCGGCGTCTTGAGCTTGATTCCAGTCGCCCCGTTAGTATCGCTTAGGCTTTTGAAGGGAGAAGTTGTGTCGCTTACGATCAGAATATACATTACGCAACAGTACGACGTAAAATTAAAATGGGAAATAACCGTGATAAAAATAAGAAGCGGCTGGCTTGGCGTTAAGAAACAGGCATAAATATGATAAACCTAATGAAATAAGTGTCTAACGAACTTTCTACTTACAGTATTAGTGATTACAAACATATCGGTACATAGCATACGACGCGCGGGGAAGTGGGGGCGAAATTAGAATTTGAGCTGACTTACTCTATCCTCTTAATTGACATGAAAAATAATGTTAATAAATTTTATTGACATATAGATTTAACAAATGTAAGCAAGAACAGTAAGCAAAACATCTAAACAATGTTCAAGATATACAAATATTTTCCGTTGGACCCCAAACTAGGTTAACCTGTATATTGGGGTCTGAAAAGTAATAAGTGTTGCCTAGGTAACATAGGAACACACACACATACACACGCACACGCACACGCTCCCGCTCACGCTCACGCACACGAACACGCACACGCACACGAACACGCACACGCACGCGCACGCGCACGCGCACGCGCACCCACTGCACGCGCACACGCACACGCGCACGCACACGCACGCGCACACGCACACGCACACGCACAAGCACACGCACACGCAACCCGTCGGCTAGCATCTGTCTTTAAATCCGTATTCAAGGCCAGAATGAATAGGCTTTTGTATTTTATAACCTACTCGTAAGTCAGAGTGCTTTGCCATCGTCGGTTCCATTGTCACCACTTTAATCACTGCACAGGTTTATTATACTACTTGTGGATAAAAAAGCGTTCTAAATATTATCATATAGATGGATTTTTCACCCAAATCCTCGTCTGTAAGTGCATCACGTGAAGATAATACTTATTTATATTTGGAGCAAATGTTTACAAAATCCATCTTAGAATCAGTATATTATAATATATCGTCGAACTTCAAATTAATATACATACATCATAATATAAAAGTGATCTGTATAATATAAAAAAACATGGTGTTTGTATCGTTTAACTCAAAATTAACTTGATCGATCACCATGAAAATGGGTAAGTATATAGAAAAAAAAAAAAAAAAAAAAAAAAAAAAAAATATATATATATATATATAGAATAAATATATGTATATATATTTTTCTATACAAAATTTTTTTAATACGAAAAAAATTTTAATTTTTTGATTTTATTTGCTTTTGTTTCCAATCAGGCGTGGCAATCAATACATACAACCTATTTTATTAACTAGCAGGATAACGTCTGCCGAGTTCATCTATTATAATATATCAGAAAAAATTACTTCCACATTGACTTGCTATTGTTTTACATACAGTAACATGAATTACTACAATGTTTTTGATCTCTAAAAGACTTATGAGAAAGTCTAATGAGTGGTAGTAGTACCAGCTTTAAGCAGTGTGGTGTGTGGTGTCTGATGATAAATTTACTAAAGATGATTTTGATTGTTGAAACACACTTGCTGTACTTGTATTGCAATGTCAGTTCTAGAGGCTGTTGTATGGTAAACGCGCTGTCATGCGGCAGCTAATTTCGAATACTGTTTATGAAGCATCTTTAATTATGAAAGATGTTCTTTTTTAATTTGGATACCTTGCCCCTTGAAGAGATGTCGTAAGATATGTTAAATATAATATGTTCATGTATTTGTCTTATAATGCGATTAGCACTAAATAAATACCTAATCATTTATACTAATGCAGATATCACGACTGACACGTATAAATTTATAGTTATAGTTATATTATTATAGCAATTCCAACCGGCACGGCGCAGCAGCCCGAATGAAATCTATTATTTTAACGGCGATTGTTTCAAATCGGAAAAACAAATATTATATATATTGACTTTGTTATAAATAACATTTACTGTTAGGTAAGAATATTAAGAATTCTCGGTTAAGAGGAAATTGTCATTGAACCCTTATAAAATATATAGATTTGGTGAGATATTTTTGGACCTCAACCCCTATTTCAAACTCACATAATTAATGGACACCCGATTTCAATCGATTGTATTATACGCAATGACGTGGCACTATTTCAGTATCGGATGCCCACATAGAATTTAAAAATAGCAAGCTTCGTCATCATAATATGATCTTACAAAATATCTATAACACATTACCAACACAGTTCAATAAACTCGATGACGTCCAGTAATAAATCGTACGGTACCAAGTTTTTTGAACACCTTATTCAACACCTTGCTGAGTTTTTTGGAGAAAATTTAAAAGTAAAACTATTCAATAAAACTGTTATTACATTTTATTGACGCTTGATATCTTTCAATATTCATTTTTCGTTATGGTCCTTAAAGTGATTCTAATAAAGTTTAATTTAGTAAAACGAATTCATATTTAAAAGAAGTATGCTGTTTTTAATAGCGTAACAAGAGCCTATTCACTCTAGCTTTGAAGATGCTATGTAGCTTTGAATACAATATGTATTCTGACGGAAATGCCACGCCGAAAAATTATTCCACTCGTTCGAAAGAAGGAAAGAATAGAAAACGTGTACCATGTCCAACAGTAGACTATTGCGAACTTATAGAGAGAAAAAGGAGAGTTATTAAATTAAATCCTACTACTGTTATTAATGACCACACTGTAGGTAATGGTTTTAGATTTTTTCTAAAGCTAAGAACACAGATACAACAATATATTCGTCATTAATAATAAAATTGTTCAAACCACATGATTGATAATGTATGACACAAGCGGTTAGACTGCAGGTAGGTTCGGAATCCGGAAGACACACAGGGCAACGCAACATCTTATTATCCGTGGTAGCGTATTATCCTTGCAATCTGAATAGGATGGTCGGGGAAAGAATACGCTCGTCAACGAAGTATTTAATCTTATTCCTCAGATATTTTTGTCTAAAGGCCACATCATTCACAAACCATTAGTTGGACTGTAAGCTCGTTTGTATACCCTTCTATAAAACTAAAACCCAAAAATTTTTTCCCTAAATAAATCTGAGATCTGGTTTCCAAACCTAGGCCATTAAGGCATAGTATATATATATAAACAGTGAGCCATTAGATAAAACATTGGCGATTGCATAATTCATTTATTATCTAATATTTAGATAAAACATGTAGAATGGTTTTATTAGAACTAACTTTTACGCGTATAATAACCAATGTGGCACGTCGCCCGAATATTAGTAGTATGTTCAAAGTTTTCGGGGCGTTTGGTTATTTTTAGCAAGTGTGATTGTATCTCAAAATTTATCTCATATCTGCTTACATAAGCAGATAAATTTCCGTAATCAATTATTTTTATCCAAAGGTAAAATTTTATAAATAGAAAATTTACGTTTGGTGAATTAGACGTCTATGTACGTGCAGCCACTAACGGAATTATTCTTTTCATCTATCCATTCATCCATTACAGCTTATGTAATCAACTGCTGAAAATAGACTTTACACACAGATCGCGTCATAGTATGTAGTAATATTATTTATTCTGTGGTTATAGGGACATTTTTCCATAGTCCCCACGCTTGTTAGGTGGGTTAACAACCAAAGTATTTTTTTTTAATTTTGATCTGTTATCAGGAAGATATTGCTTCCCATGTCCTGTTTTAATTTCCCCTTTTCCCTTATTCTTAAGCCATCGTCATTATATTAGGATTTAGCATACTCTATGCATTTTTTCGTCATCATCCTAGCAACCAATTTCTTGTCTATAAACTTTTTCATAAGGACCGCCACAAAGAGTGATTCCGAACCACTTGCATGCATGGGAAAGTAAAATATAACTTTTCCATAAGTTCGTTACTATATTCAATGCAACATTTATATCTTTCTTCTTGTTTTTAATTTTTACTCTTTAAAAAGTTATGTAGACAAAATTGTGAAATTTAAAGGAAATTAAATTAACTTACAAACTGAAAATGAGTATGAGCTATACAATTTCTATTCTAATGGAGAGAACGAGTTTTCAGGTCAGAAAGAAAATAATATTGATTTAAGCTCTAGATTTTATTTCCTTTAATCATCATATTCATTATATTTCATGATTTCCTCTTTTAGAATTTGAAAACACGCATACAACAATTACACGTAGTTAAGAGATTAGAACAGACAAGACATAAATAAGCGAAAAGTAACATTTTGACAAAACTTGGAAGAAGTTTTATATTACCATTATCTATAAATTATGGGCCATTGCGGATAAACAACTGCTTAATTTCGTTAGGTATAATTTGCTTCTTATCGCGTGAAATATTGATTGCTTTTAAGTTCTTTGTAGAGATTATTATAAAAGTTTATAGTTATGTGAATACAAACTCATGTCGTGTGGTAGTGTACGGATCGGCGACTACGGGGATAGCCAGCAATATCTCATGACCTCAACCTATAGTGGTAATGATAGTACAGTGGACCCCCGGTAATCCGGCACCTGTCTCTAATCTAGCACCCCCTGTAATCCGATATGGTATATTATTTATTATTAAATATTTTTTGATAATCTGCGCTAATGCATGATTGAACAAGTAACTTGTACGCACCACCACTATTGTGCTCGACGTGTAAGTTATTGTTTTGATTCTGATGTTATTCTGAAAATGGTTGAAAGACGATAATTGTCCTCAAAAAGCGTTATTACTTCTTGATAAGGCTCTTAAACCGATGCTTCTTAAATTGATTGATTCATAATTTTTCATTATTTTAGTATGTATATTTGTTTGTACATAATTATTTACTAATGTAAAGTTATTGCATATTTTTTGTAAGTTCTATAATATCATTAATGACGTTAATTTTATAATAAAACGTAAGCTCTCTATTGTATTGTTTAAAATACTAAATTTGACATACATAATGAAATATGATTTGTACTTCAGAGTACAAATCATACTTCATTACGTCATATATAGTACATATATATATAACATATAGATACTTATTATTGGATCTGTAATTTGTCGGATTACAAGGTACTCTTTTCTAAAATAAATCCGGACTATAGGGGGTCTTAGGCAGTACTCTATAGCACACAGACAATTTTGATAGTTCGACACTGCCCTGAAAAATGATTATCGGATTACCGGAGGTCCATTGTATAAGGAAATAGCCAAACTGGCGACAGGTGAGCAGCTTCCAGGGTGCAATGTGGCCGGTATTACTTTCCCTATCAAATTATCAGGCGTGGCGATTATGTCAAATCCTTTTTATTTTAGGAGACACACGTGCACAACGAAGAATGTTATGGTCCGATGAAAAAGAAGATTTAACAGTATCTTGCCTTACTATTGATTATAAAGAGGTGCTTATTATTACATGTGGTATAGCTATGTTGCAGCTAAATTATGATTATAGCAAGAGTGGGTCGGCTCGACTCGGGAAGCACCACGCTCTCACAGAATACCAGCGTAAAAAAACAGCATAATGCTGAATTTCGTATGTTGGGTGTAAAGAACCGGATACACTTTTTACTAAAAAAGAGGCATTTTATCTTAGTCTTTAGGGGTGACAATTTATTTGCATTCAGATTGTCAGACAGATCAGTCAGTCAGACTTAATCGAGGGTAGTTGTATGTCTATGAGCCACAGCATCCACTTACTATCAGGTAGACTGTGTACCCTTCGTTACCCTTACTTTATCAATAAAATATATTTGAAAACAATTAATGATGTTAACTCACGAAGGCCGGTGAATTTTATTATTTTATATTACGTTGCTTAGCACAACACATAAATTATTTTCTTACATTATTGCGAACTTTTTTCCGTTTACTTAGACTTAATTAATAGATTCTTAGTATAAAAATATGTAGTTATCTATTTGTAGGTACATAAACTAGGAAATGATTTGATAAAATCCAACTTTTCCATTGAGATATTATGTACTACTATTGTGTGCCTATGGACTTATTAAGGGGATATAGTAAGTCAGCTCAAATTCTAATTTCGCCCCCACTTCCTCGCGCGTCGTATGATATGTACCGACATGTTTGTAATCACTAATACTGTAAGTAGATAGGTGGTTAGATACTTATTTCATTAGGTTTATCATATTTATGCCTGTTTCTTAACGCCAACCCAGTCGATTCTTATTTTTATAACGGTTATTTTCCATTTTAATTTTACGTCGTCCTGTTGCGTAATGTGTATTCTGATCGTAAGCGACACAACTTCTCCCTTCAAAAGCCGGAGCGATACTAACGGGGCGACAGGAATCAAGCTTACGCGCCGATAGGTTAGGTTATTTCTTTTTACAGTGAAAATAATGGTATTAAAAAAAAGTAAATAACATAAGTACTGCTTTATAGTTAGTTCAGTTAGTATGCAAAGTTTCATGATCTTATTTAAAGTATTTTATGAATAACAGCGGTTTATTGTTCAGTTTGGTGGTAACTTTGGATTTTTTTCTATCGAGAAAATTTTACGGAATCGTGATTTCGTCTAACATAGTCCTTAACATTAATCCTCAACTTTACCATATATTTATTTCAAAAGTAATGCTTGCAGCATTAATTTTCGGCATAACGGAGGATCTTGCTAAGCCATTTGAGATTATATTTCCCCTTAATCTACAAATGAAAATATAATTTTATGAGCCGGCGGTCTTTGTTTAGTCTTTGTTTCAGTGGTGATAGTTTTTGGGAATTTAGCTTTGATTATACTTTAATTAAATATTTTAAATGTTATCCATTTTCGTTGTCATTCATCATATTAAGAGATCAATTTGCCGTGCGGTGATAGCATAAGAGAATCCATTTCATCGCGTGGGTGCTGTGAGAGGCGACTTCTATTATCCCAATTATCAATATAATTACGTATCTCTCGGCTTCAAGTCACAGAATATCGACATTTCTCTGATAAAAATAAATCAACGATCTTGTTAACCTCACTCAATCTTTTACTTCAGCATTAAGATAATACATATAACAAAAAATGTAACCACTCTATATTGTACTTTTTTGTTTATTGCTTCATTTCCATAATCAAAATGAATACGTGTTTTTAATCTGTGCGTGTGTAGGTACTTAAAATTGTAGCAACATTTACATTTATGTGTTGAGTATGTTAACTGTGGTAAGAGTGCACAATATTTGCAATTTGGTGATTTTAAAAATAATGTAAAATAAAATGGCTTCCAATAGATGGTGGTGTAACTATAGCTATTTTGATTAAGACAGACTTAAAATATCCAGACCAGAGATCGGGAGCATTGTCAAAGTTACAAAAGGTTTAGAACTGCAATCGCTTTTCTGACATTCATGTGTGGAAATTAAGGCAGATCCTCTGACTTCGCAAAAATTGACAGTATACAGTTTAACTAATGACAAACAAGTATACAGTTTACCTGATGATAAGTGGATTCTGTGGCCCATAGATATCTACATCTATCCTCGATTAAAAATCAAAATACAGATACGTTATCACCCCCTGAAAACTAAGATGAAATGCTTCATATCCAGTAAATCTTGGGTTGTCTATAGTCACCTTACAAAACACAACAGTATTAAGCTGCTATTTTACGTTGGTATTCTCTGAAAGCATCGTTCTTCCCCGATCGAGCCGACTCATTCGTGCTACAATAATAATGTAGCCGCAGCATGGCTCTAACACCAATACTTATAATCCAATACTAATAAATTATCTTATATTTTATAAGAGAATTTACGCAATTTTTGTCTTCATTTATCATCTTTAACCACACATGAACATCTCTGGCGATCGACCCATGACGTAAAAATATCCTTAAAGAGAGTACTTATATTTCACAAAAAGGTGTGAATACGGTTTGATGACGTTGCGTTGCTCCGACTTAGAAGAGTATTGGCTAATCTGTATACTATGTGTAGTCCTACAATGCATGCCAGCTTACGTTTTTATAGGCAAGCAGTAAATTTAAGAAGGTTCTTTTTTCGACCCGTGAAAGTCAACAGCAGGAAGTAGAACCTCTTCCGTTGTAGGTAGGGTTTTCTTTAATCCCTACACTTTGCGGGTATATTGACCACCGCCATTGATTTATATATTACAATAGATTAGTAATTAACGTGCCAAAGCGTTGCCACTGCACATATGGCCACGGCTATATGCTTCAGTGCTAAGTGTGACGCCGACAGAGTTGATTCAAACGATCCGCGACCAAAAATGGGTAAATGTGTAGTAAAAGAATGTGATATAATGTCACAAAAACATAATAAATCAAGCAGAATCAATTTTCACACATAAGTTTTAGTTCATGTTTTCATATTAACGTAAAAACCTCAAATATTAAATAATATTATCGAATATTGTGATTTAGGTTCAATGTTGCCACTTTTCCGGCTTTGTGATTATCCTATATTAATGGGAGACCATATAATCAATGGAGTAAGTTAATTTGTTACCTCTGATTTTAAATATTTTGGAATTTATAATAAAAACTACGTTTTGATTTTCATACAAAATAATTATTCTTATTTTAGTTTATTTATGAATGATCTAATAAATTTTATTACCTATTTTATATTAATATTTTTATATTAATTATAATTTTATATAAATTACATTTTAATACCAATTTCTTATTGTTTGATTTATTAGTACAATAAAAATACTTATAAAAATTATGTTTTATTTCATCAGTAATACTTACTTTTATTCATCAGATAAGAAAATATACTTTTTTAAATAAAAACAATTAACTGGTAGCTTAAAGAAAACTCCTTTTCATTGCGTATTTGGAGTAAAGTTTCATATAGTAAGCCACACCACCCCGCCATTGCATGTTTGTGTGTCTATCTTTATCTGATCTTAGCAAAGGTATTGTTTACGCAACTTGTGTAAGTGAGACAGATATGTTGATTTAAAATGTTAAGTAATTTCAGAGCTCGAGAGCGTCGTCGTGGTTGGATAGTGGTTACACTTCTTTGAGTTCGCGACAATGTGGTTTGCTCCTCTAGTTTTGTATAACTCAATGACCCCTGCAGTGCCAAACTTTAAGTTTGTTGGTCACTTCCATTTAACAAAAAAAAAAAAAAAAAAAACGAAAAACAGTTGACACTGCAGGCAATCCCCGGAAGTTTCTGCTATGTTGGATCTCAAACGCTCGACAAATATTTTTACGAACTAATAGCTAACTTATTATATCAAAAACAATCTGAGCAGAAATTTCGAACTTGTTACAAAAAACCTTTTTTTTTTTGAAATTTTTGACAACGATAACTTTCAAACACATTAACCGATTTTAACGTATAAGCGACAGTAGCCTAATGGCAGGGCGCGGACCGCGAACTCAAAAAGGTCGTGGGTTCGAATCCGCCATTCGACTACTGGCGTGAAGCACTCGTAACACAAGCAATTTAAGCTTATCAGGAGTGGTTAAGGGGAATATTAGTAATGTTTATAGCAGTGTTAATATTCTTTTTATTAAAAAAATGTAATTTGTGGCGATCGACAAGGTAATGTAAGAACAATAATAAAATCAATTATAAAGAAACGATCAGATTATGAATTCAAAATTTATGTGAAAAAAATACTTATAACGAAATTTTTCGTCACCGATTTCTCGTCAACGCATTAACGGATTTTTGCACGGTTTGTAGCAATAGGCGTCATTTTCATATTTAAGAGCTGAATAGATTAAAATTGACATCTATTATATCTTTCAGTTGTTTAATAGTTATTCCAAAAATATTTATTTTGAAAATTTTATTTTTGAAATTTCTCACAATCCACCGGTCTAAATCGGTTGAAACAGTATCGACAATCTAAGTTTGGCAAAACCGTGATCAAAAGTTATAATAGGCTTACATACTCTCATACACACACACACACACACACACACACACACACACACACACACACACACACACACACACACACACACACACACACACACACACACACACACACACACACACACACACACACACACACACACACACACACACACACACACACACACACACACACACACAACACACAACACACACACACACACACACACACACACACACACACACACAACACACACAACACATACACAACACACACACACACACACACACACACACACACACACACACACACACACACACACACACACACACACACACACACACACACACACACGCGCCGCGCGCGCTCGCGCCCGCATATTCCCACAGGCACGCACGTGCCCATACGCACGCACGCACGCTCCAACACACACACACGCGCGCGCGCGCGCCCGCCTGCACGCATTAACGCACGCACACATACACATACAGCATAGTGATATCCCCGTAGGAATACTCAGAATAGCTTCCTAAGACCACAAAACTTCAGATCGGATCAAACCTAATTTTAGAAAACCGGGGTGAAATCAATAACTTCCCGATTGTTTGAAAATCATTGATTATCATAGCGGGAAGTTAGAAAGTACATTCAAACAGTGAGGAGTAAATGTTATTAATTATGCAGTTACTTTTAATTTTCTAACTAGCGCTTTAATTTTATACTTTGTTCATTACACAGAGATCGAAATGGGACTTGCTTCATCAGAGTATTTCCCTAGAGCAAAGAGAAAGTTATTTGAAACATTAATATAGGCGCTTCAAGGAAGAGAATTTTAAATATATCAAATTATATTTATGACTAGCGACCCGGCCCATTTTCGCCTGGGAATCTATAAATGTGGCTTTATTATGATTTAAAATAATCAAAGGCCTTTTTTATCATTTTTTTAAAACCTCCAAGTTTTTTTTGATAAAATTTAGTCGTTCGGGAAGTGTCATTACAATTGCTTCAGCCATTTTAAATATTATCCCGGTTACACAGATATACATACATATAAAAACTATACTCACCGAATCAGCTCGTCAATTTATACAGACACTTAAATAGGTTACTTATAAAAGATTGTCCAATGTAAATTTAAACATAAAATTTCATCCCTAGAAGCTAGGGACATGAATATTTTAATGTAACTATCTAGACGAGATTCTAGTCGTTACCTTTTAAAGCCAGGTTGTAGTTTTCATTTAAAGTTTTACTATTTGTGTTTATTTTTGTGTTTAAATAGAGAAATGAGATAACTTCTATGTTATTTACATAGGTGTAAAGCGAAGAGAGGTAAAACTACCCAGATAATGAAAGTAGAGCCACGCGTTACTTTATTGTAGCGTTTATTATAGCGGCAATACAAACGGGCCAACTCCTTTGAATTAGGTCCGCATTTTCATAGAATAACCGCGTGAAATAACAGCAAAATACTATTTTATATGGTAGGTGACAAAAACCAGAGTTCCTTTTTACTAGTAACATGTCATTACTACATACTTATTAGTCCTCAGAGGAAAAACGTAGATGTCTAATGGAGTAGTGATTTATAATTTGTAAACCCATCAAAAATGTCAAATCCCATAGGGTTATATCTAAGAACCGTGATGCTGGAACAAGGACATCGTCTCATTTATTTTTTTGTTAAATCATTATTGAACCTTACAAACATTAAGGGACCAAAATACGAAAATGGCTGCAGAGAACAGAAAAAGTAAAAAAGAAGACAAAGAGACACACGCACCTAGATTTTATACTAATTAAATAATATATAAATGTAAGATAACAATAATATACTGATAATAACATACTGATTGAGATTATAAATTTAAATATTTTTTAGAAAAAGAGCCTGAACAATCTCTTCTTAAAATATTTATTTGCTGGAAAGTTGTCTTCACTTTTCAGGCAAGTTATTCCAGAGGCGTGCTGTGCTAACCTTAAGTTACATTTATCGGACGATTAGTCAGAAGCATTCAAAAAGAAGAAAGATATCTTTAGTCAATCAGCTGACACTGGTGAGCTAAATTTCATCGATCATTGAAAGAGCTGGGTATTTAGTAATAAATTTGAAAATAGGACCGCAGTTTAAAAACCTAACAGATGTGATACGCCTTTGATGTCAAGCGATGCTGTCTAGTTATTTACACAGGCGGCGTGTATACTGGGGTTATCACGAAATTAGGAATTAAATAAATTTTCTTCATTTATATTAATATTATAATACTATAATATTTATTATCATTTATTAATATCATGTTCATAATTATAAATTAAAAACATTTATCGAGCAAGAACATTTTTATTACTACAAGAAAATACATTTACAAGAGTTCTACTGCCAAATATTTACGTGATACTTGCTTTCTATAGATGTTTTTAGTTTTCAATTCAATTTCAATTCTTGAATTTAATTATGTAGTGTATTCGCATTCGGATAAACACTTTAATAAAAATAGGGAAACATAGGCATAGCCGTCATTTTAAATCAATTTTACTTAGTAGCTCATATAATTATAACAGTAATTCACCATTATAGATATTATACAGTTGCGCGTGGGCGCTCGCTGTAGCTTGACGCGTTGATCTACCGTTCGATTAGGTACTATCCCTAGTTCTAGCAACGCGCTCCGCACGTCAGTGCGCTTTTGTAGACCATGTTAACAGTAAGGTCATTTAATTATGAGTAGTAACACTATGTTGAATTATGTGCAAAGTGAGATTGATGTGGAAAGTAGTGTATTTAACGAAAGCAATGAAAGGGAGATTACAGTGATCATGGAGGATATTTCACAGATGTGTAGTACGGAAGATATGAATGACATGTTCTTAGGGAGATTCTCAAAAAAGCGAAAGGCAAATAGATATACTGAATGTACAGAGAATAATGTACTTACGAGAATTACGGAGGATAAAATTGAAGTATGTTTAACATGCACAGATAAACTTCCGAAACAATTTGGATTGGCAAAAATGTTAAAAGCAGAAAGTATTAAAAACGTCACGAAAATTAAGTACATAAATGCATTTAAGGTATTGATTCATTTTAATAGCGAAGAAAGTGCTGAATCTTTTGTACAGTGCAAGAGATTTAACGAGAAGGGTTTTAAATGACAAAAAACTTTAGAAATTAGTCAATCATATGGGTTCATAAAAGATATTGATCTAGAATTGAGCGAAGAAGAGATATTACTGGGACTTAAAAGTGAAACTTTAATTTTAGCAGTAAAAAGAGTACGGTCATTGGGAACATAGCGAGTCTGTAAGAATATGTTTTAAGGGATCGTCATTACCGTCGTTTGTTTACATCTATGACACTAGGGTAAAAGTGAGTCCTTACACGTGTACAATTACAGTGACGCAATGCTCCCGTTGCTGGCGATTTGGTCACTCGATTAGAATGTGCCCTTCTCTAAAAGTAATTTGTCCTAAATTTACAAAAAGTCATCCTAACTGTGAAACGACAACTTTCAAATGTAATAACTGTATGGGAAAACACATGGCAATGGCTAAAATTTGCCCTGTTTTCTTGAAAGAGAAACGAATTAGAGAACTCATGGCGGAATTTAACTGTTCCTACAAAAAAAACCCTTATGCTGTATGTCCCGCCGTCACCTCGACCACCGATTACGAAAAATGACCCACCTCTACTTACACAACCTACATCTGAAAATGAATCATCACAACAAGATAAGCAGATTCCCGGGCCTAGTGATGTGTATACCTACGCTAGTGTTACAAAAACATCCCCGGAAGAAACGAGAAAAAGCTCTAAGTCAGAGAAACGAAGGAATAGAAGAAGGGCCCTCAAAGAACAGGAACAAAATATACCTGATTTTTTTACCGAAGTTAGTGAAGAAGAAAGCAGAATGGACGACAAGCTAAGTGATGAGAATCGATCGAAAAATAAAGAACAATTGTCTTGGAAATTATTTTTTAAAAAATTAAAAGAGAAGATATTTGAAGAGGAAAGTAGTTCGTGGGAAGACAAGATGAAAGGCTGTGGAAATATAATATTGGAGGCGTTAATATCATTAGTGTTGCATCTTATTGCAGATCAGCCTTGTTGCAATTTCGTAAAACAATTATGGATAACAATAACTTACAAACCTACGTAAATGTGCTACAATGGAATGCGCAAAGCATTCAATCTAAATGTATAGAGTTAGAAGTTATACTAAAAAAACTATTATAAGCGAAACTTGGTTAGACCCGGGTAGTCACTTTCACATTAGCCACTATAACGTCTTTAGAACGGATCGTGCTGACAGATTTGGAGGCGTAGCTATATTGACTCACAGGTCAATTAAGGCACAAAAACAACTGCTAAATTCACAAATTGAGATCCTCCATATTAGAATTTTAAATTGTAAACATATAGAAAATGTATACTACTTATACTGCCCACCATCCGCTCGTGATGGAAATGAAATGAAAATGATATGAAGAATGAAATGAAATGAAAATTTGGGAAGTGACCATTTAATGAAAAAGATAAAAACTAATATTGGCACATCCAATATCTATAAAAGAAAACGCAATTTTAAAAAGGCTGACTGGTTGCAGTATGAGACACATATAGAGAGAAAGCTTAAAGGCTTTATATTACCAGATGATCACCAGTCTACGTACGACGCTTTCATCGATATTATTAACGAAGCAGCTGATAAGTGTATTCCCTTTATAAAAATATCTGAAAATCCTAATGATTTCTTAAATTTACGCGAACACTACACATTGAATAAAACTATTATTTACGGATTTTATCGCGTTTAATTACTTTAATTTATTTTTATTATTATCCCGACGTTTCGGGTGCTTTACAGCGCCCATGGTCACGGGGGGGACTGAGATGTTTGACGTCCCAATGTCATAGTTAGTCCGGCTACCTTCAGTTTTTTAATATTAATTTTTGGTCCGATTTACGCAAAACGAGCTTATAGTATCATGAAGTCTTGCAGTGGTATGCTTGGGTTTGGGTTTAATTTTGTTAATTATAGGATCCCAAGCAGATGGTAGCACCCAACCATCTTCTCTATTGAAATTTGGATGTTTTTTTAATTTCAATAGCTTCGCGTATCATCCTTGGTAGGAATCGGTGTTCTTTTGCGAGAATTTGTGGTTTATCAAATCTAATGTAATGGTGGGGACGATCTTGAACATGACATTGGGACGTCAAACATCTCAGTCCCCCCCGTGACCATGGGCGCTGTAAAGCACCCGAAACGTCGGGATAATAATAAAAATAAATTAAAGTAATTAAACGCGATAAAATCCGTAAATAATAGTTTTATTCAGAAAATCTTCTTCTCCAACAAAGGTTCACTCCTATACCATATTGGAATCCGGATATTTCAAAAGCTGTAGCGGAACGACGTCGGGAACTTGCTGTTTTTAGGAGAAACCCTACACCAGTAAATTTAGAAGCATTACAAAACAAGGTCAGGTTGGCACAAAAATTATTCGTAGTAGTAAAAATAGATCATGGCAAGGTTTCTGTGACAGCATTGGCAGTGTATCAACTTCAAGTGAAATGTGGGCTAAAATGAAGTGGCTGAAGGGGTGCATGACAGCGAGAACTAATATTACCCGCGAGTCAGCTGATTTCTTACTGTGTAGTTTAGCACCTGATTATGCAGATCCACCGGCTCCTGTGTTTAATAGCGAGAACGTACATCTATCTTTACCTATTTCGGTTCATGAACTCGCAAACACAATTAAACAGTCCGATATGCCCCGCTATGATAAAGAACTTTCCAAACGCTGCTAAAATTGTGCTCGTATCTTTATAAAAACAGATTTTTGCTTTCAAGCTTTGTACCAAGACAATGGAGATATGTAAAAATAATGCCTATACCGAAACCGAAAATTAGCAATAACTCAAATTCAGGTATTAGGCCTATAGCCCTTCTGTCTTGTCCATGCAAGATTTTTCATACAATTATTACGCGCAGATTGGAATGGTACCTTGAAAAAAATAATTGTTTACCAGATGAAACAGTAGGCTTTAGAAGATCGCGATCTTGCCTGGACAATTTGACTAGGTTAGTGTCACGAATACAGAGTGGCTTTGGTAACGGAGACGCTACTGTAGGGTGTTTTGTTGATATCGACGGCGCATACAACAATGTCAATATTATAAGTCTTTTAGGTGCGCTAGATAATTTAGGAGTAGGCACCGTAATATCTAATTACCTCTACCAATATTTGCACTCACGAAGGTTATGTATCGAACTAAGCAATGAAGAGTGTGTTAGCAGATATACAGGAACCGGTATAGCACAAAGCGACCCCTTATCGCCATTATTATTTAACGCAGCAACTATCAATATCTGTAAAAATCTGAATCAAGTATTTATATCTCTATACGCTGATGATTTTGTACTTTATACTAGCCGTAAAAATATAACGGATGCAGTTTCTGTTACTCAGGATCTCTAGTTGCTTTAAACTCTATGATAACAGATATCGGTTTAAACATTTCTCACAGAAAAACCAAAGTTTGCGTGTTTACAAGAGGACACTTGAGAAACTCAAACAGTAGTAATATTACTTTAAACATCAACAACGAACGTATTGAAAGACTCGATAGTGTTAAATATTTAGGCGTGTGGCTGGACAGAAATTTAAAATAGCGTAGACACATAAATGAAACGAGGGAAAAGCTACTTAAGTTTCTAAACATCTTTAAAGTGTTAGCAGGCTCCAAATGGGGTGTTCACCCAATGCATTTAAGGCGTCTTCATATTTTATTAATTAGAAGTAGACTAGACTGCAGTTGTTTCTTATATGATAGTAGTGTGAAACACATTTATACAAACTATACAGAATCAAGCGATGAGAGTGATAGGCGGATTCATAAGAAGCACTCCTATCCATGTCATGGAAAGTGAACTGTGCCTACAGCCACTGTTCATTCGTAGAAGATACGAGTATCTTGCCGCAAAATTTTGGTTTAAGTCTAGGTCAATCAAAAATAATATAACAACACGCGTTCTAGAAGAACTAAATAGTCAGTGTCAGGGCTTATACTGGAGGAGAAAGAAAGTTCCGTTACTGGTTCAAACTTATAACAAATATTGTAATCTTTCTATGCATTCTGACTCCAAACTATTGATTTACTCTCTCAGCGATTGGATTAGTAGATATGAAATATCTCATAATATTAAGACTATAGTAGACGGAATGGAACGCCCAAAGAGACATGTCGGTATAGATAATTTACGTAATATATGTTGTAACTTCCTAAATAATAAGTACAACACACACTATAAGATTTACACAGACGGATCAAAGGATAAAACGGGATGCGGTGCGGCCTTTGTTGACCAGCAGATGGACATCTGTGTACGGTTTAAAATAAAAGCTGACGTTTCTATAATGCACTGTGAACTGATCGCGATATCCGAGGCTTTATCGTACGTTACAACGTTGAATTACAATCAATTTGTCATATTATCCGATTCTAAGAGTGCCCTGTTACATTTGGCGGGGCTGCCCTCGAGTATTCGAGGACTTCCGATAGCCTATAGTATCCTAGATTCTATATGTAAGCTTAGTGCATTAAATAAGGTGGTAATCTTCCAATGGATACCTTCTCATACAGGCATCATGGGTAACGAGGAGGTTGATCGAGCTGCAAGCCGAGCTATTAGTAACGGTATTACATATAGTACTTTACCAGTACACACCGAACTGTTACGTGAGGTTAAAGTAAATTGTAGGCAATTATGGCAAGACTATTTTGATGAACGCTCACTTAATAAGGGAATATGGTACAAAACCATTCAGTGTCAACCTTCTCGTTATCCATGGTTTGAAAAAAATGAAATTAACAGGAAGAATATTGTTGCACTCTTAAGACTTCGCTCGGGGCACATCCCGTCAAATAAGTTCCGATTTCTGATAGGAATTTCAGACTCCCCTAATTGCTCGGAGTGTAATACTGTAGAAGATGTGCACCATGTTTTGATGGAGTGTGCTCGGAACGAGGTTCAAAGGCAAGATATGACATTTTTGAACAATCACAATGTAGGCATATGTAATGCTATCCTATCATCTCCACTTTGTCATGAGGCCAAAATGCTAATCAAACTTTATTTACATGTAATGTGAGTTAGCGAGATGTAATCTTTTCTTACTTATAAGGGTAATCATAACACAGGATTTTACATCATATCTATTTTTGTTGTTAAATTTATTTTAATTTTATGTAGCTCTGTTACTTTCTATGTTATTATGTGTTCATTACTTTATTTTCTGTTATTATTTTTGTGTGTATATAACGGGGGTGACATAATCACTGTGTGACAAAACCTCTTTTTTTGAAAATAAAGATTTAAAAAAAATAGATATTATATTTTTCGAAAAAATCACTTCGAATTAGTTAAATAAGTACTATAAAACGCGCTCGCGTCAACCTCATGTAATATGTACATCAGACTTAGTGGAGCACGCTGGCTTAAGGTAGAGCCACATGCTGTGGCCACATGAGTAAATAGTCCTTAATCTGTGGTCGAGCCGCCCACTGCCTCACAAGGCACCGCACATTGCTCTGCACAAGTACATTCGTTCCACAATTGTTAGACTGTCTTTAAATTGTTATAGGACTAGAGAACACAAATTATTTAAAATATTTATATTGTCTTTCTTTCTAATCTTAATGTTTATTTCTTTTTTCGTGGAAATCTAGTGGTAATTCACACACACACACACTAATAGCTCCACCAATGGTTATTTTCATATCGTGATATACTATGAGTACAAAAAGTTTTGTCCCCAAAATTCTTTGAACTTTAGGTTACTTCGCTTATTAATCCTGTTTGTTTACAGGCAACAGTTTATAATTGATTTACTAAATTTAAAAGAAATTTTAGCAGCCGTAATCTTCCTATAGTTTGCCATATTAGAACCTAATAATGCGTGCACAAAAGAGTGGAATAATTTGTTAGCGTCTGTTTTCCCATCCGATTAAAATGTGGGTGTCTTCAAGGCAACGCAACGGTGAATAAGCTTTTGTTAAATCATTGCGCTTTACCATGTTAAGCTACATCATCACTTACCATCAGATGGAATTGTAGTTACGTCCTAAATAATATCTCACGACCAAAATTAGCTGATTAAGTAAATATTTCGCTAAAACAGATGGTGATGAATCAAAATATATCAATTGAACAAATAAACATTAAGCACTAATAAGGTCGCTCAATAACTAACGTTTATCCAGTTACAGCACATACGAATCCCAAATTCACACGAATCAATGATTCATTTATTCCATTTGTAGGTTAAGTTAAATAAATCGTTTGAACATAGGTGAAATGACCGGGAAGTTTACCATAACCTTCAAGTTTCGTTCACTCGTACCTATGTGGTAAATTTAGATCCGTTCCAAAATAGAATGCTTCATAGCTTTGTGGTAATAGAAATGTATAAAAACATGTACATCAATATGAAAACATGTGTATGAGCACAATTGTACAAGCAAACGTACAAATGTAAGCCAACATCGCAATAGACTGACAATCGTCACAATTAAACTATTGTAGTATTATTTGAAAAAGTAGTAACCATCTAATCCAACGACCTATTTACAAGCATCAAAAATTGAATTGACGAACAAAAATACGACGTTTAAAACAATGGGCATCCACAACTTTTTTTAACCAAGGTGGCGCCACTTAATAATAAGGTGCAATATTTAACAGATTTCATAGCAGGAAAGTTAATTTGTAAAAATGTAAAATTTATGTTTCTTTCTGTACTATTAGTCATATTTTATATTTATTATATTATAAATAAATAATATAATAATAATAAATAATTGTTTATTTCCATTTCCATTTCCATTACAAATCAGAGTTACATATGAACTTACAGGTCATCCGAAATCAAACTAGGAAATTCGTCCTGTAAATAAACAGAGAGAGAGAGAGAGAGAAAAAATACTTAATGAGCATACCAATGGGGCATTGTTTTGTGTATTAATATAATACTTTAGAAATTGATAAACTTTAATTTAAAATTAACTTCGCAGAATTACATGATATTGTGTAACAAGAACCTCACCTCAGCTAGTGATATCTAGTGAGGGGACAGCCCTCATTGTCATAAAATTTATAGTATGGGTATATATATAGTAATGGGTATAGTAAACGTAAGTTAATTTGAAAATCCAAGATTCAAATCGTAAAAAAGTACAAAAATACATTGTCAATTTTTAAGAAACGAAAACTGGCGTTATATTTTAGATAGAGGTGAAAAATCTAAAGACGTAGCACAGGTCTAATAACTAGTACCCCCCCGAATGGGTTCCCACTTTTTCGGGCTTAGTAGCCGTGGCTTGATCACCCGCAGTGAACAAAGAGGAATCCATATGGCTGGCCCTAAGTGTAGGGCCGGCCCGAGGTAGTCACTCCGAGTGGGCTTGGCGAGCCAGCTTCGGATGTGCTAAAAGGCTTTGGCGAGAGGGCTGTCCTCTCCCCCTACCGCTGTACCCGAGATGAGGTTGCGGAGGTAAGTGGCGTATCGCCATAACAACACTCCTCGTGTTGGTATGGCAATGCGCTACTTGCCCTATCCTCCGCGACACAAACGCAGCCGCACCATTGATGCGGTGGTGTTGTGATTGATGTGGTGGAAGTGGAGTGTCAGTATTACGGGGCGCCGCTCTCCCTACCATCTGCAGCCGAATCTTGGTTGGTTGTGGAGCCATAGACCAGATTCACCGCTGTGGTCAGGAAGGCTAGTGCTTTTGAGTGCTCGTTTTTCCTGGCCCCATGGCCTTTGCGAAGGTCGTGGAGGAACGCACGCCATGTGTTCTGGTGCGAGTCCGACATAAACTGTCCTCGCCGCCGCGAGGCGGGTATGCGTAAGGATTCCCCATGTAAAAAAAGGTCTAGAAAAAGGACAACAATTTTTTATAAGATTCTCTAGACACTAAAAAATGTGGATATTATCATAGTACATAGCAAAAATTGAAATCTTCGCGATTCTGTAGTAATAACATAGCACTAATATTATTCTATGACTGTACACAACAATGATTACAGGATATTTTATCTTTGGTTATTTTTTGTATATCGAAGCTCACTAAATAAGTTTTTTTCGAATAGAAACAAGAAATCCATTTAAATTGAATCTTGGAGATAATAACATATAATTTTCTTTGTAGATCGTTGAAATATGTGCTGGCTGTAAATATATTTTAATTTTGTCTATTAAAATAATGAAAAAGAAAACTGCGACTACCAAGCGTGGCAGCTACAGCAAAAATCTTACTTTACGTCTAGTCTGATTCGGATTAGAATATTTTGGATTAAAAAAAACAGAACCAATAATTTAATGGCGTACGTAACATTATAGAATTTTATTCTCTCTTCTATCATTATACAGTTCCTTCAATATAATTTGGTTGTACGGAATATATTTGTTACTTAATATATAGAAAGTCCCAGTTTAAGGCCATCATTAACAAGGAAATTGTGAACGGAAATTGCCTTCTTAGAAAATACAGACACATATGCAAACAATTTAACAAGAAAATAATAATATATAAATAATGTATTATTGCTAAGGGCTGGGGAGGGAGTGGTGGAAGGCCTGCTGTACACCTTGTTTAATTTATGTTGGGAATTAAAACGGGTACCGGATGACTGGTGTAAAGCAGTTATAGTACCAATATACAACAACAACAACACAAGTACAACCGAAAAAGGTCACAGCAGGACTGCAAAAACTACCGTGGTATCAGCTTGCTTAGTATTGTGGGTAAACTGTATGCTAAGGTGTTAATTGAAAGAGTTATGAAAGAAACTGATGGAAAGATTTGGGATGTGCAAGGGGGTTTTAGAAAGGGAATGGGGTGTACAGATCAAGTCTTTTCCATGCGCATGATTGCGGAGAAGTTTTTGGCCACAAATTTTTGTGCGTTCATGGACTTGGAAAAGGCTTATGACAGAGTGGACAGGAATGTGTTATGGCAAACACTGAACTCATATGGTTTGAGCGCTGGTTTGATACAGGCATTAAGGTCTCTTTATAGGGACTCTAGTGCTTGTGTCAGGATCAATGGGGTCTACTCGGATTGGTTTGGCACCCAAAAAGGTGTCAGACAGGGCTGTGTAGCTTTCCCTTGGCTGTTCAACCCTATTTATGGACATGTGTTTGCAAACTTTGAAAGATGATGAATGTGGGTTAAGAATGGGCGAGTTAACCATCAAATGCCTTTTGTATGCCGATGATCAAGTCATATTTGCGTCATCGGCGGCTGAGTTGCAAATGATGGTTACATTAATGAAGTGTGTGCGTTCACTTTCATTCCCCTTTCTTTTAATGTCTGGGAATTAAAAGAAAGGGGAATGAAAGTGAACGCAAGTAAGACGAAAGTAATGGTTTTTGAAAGAGAAGAAAGCAAAACGGTATGTGAAATAAGAATAGAAGGAGAGTTAATTGAGCAAGAGGATGAGTTTGTGTATTTGGGATGTGTATTTAGCAGGGATGGTAGATATGATAGGGATATAGAACGACGAGTAAATGCAGGGAACAGAGTGAATAAGTCACTACACTCTATTATGAAGAACCAGAATGTGTCAAAAATGCACTTATGGTAATTCATAATGCTGTGTTAGTCCCTATTTTAATGTATGGTAGTGAAAGCTGGGTGTGGCAGAAGAAGCACGAAAGTAGAATATATGCTGTAGAAATGCGGTCTTTAAGGAATATGCTAGGGTTGAATCTGAATGACAGAGTGAGAAATTGCGTGATAAGAGATAAATGTGGTATGCAATATGATGTTATGACCAGGATTAAGAAAGGAATGCTTCGGTGGTTTGGTAATGTAGAAAGAACGAATGAGGAAAGAGTGACAAAGCAAATTTATAGGACAGATGTGAACGGCAGAGTCGGGAAGGGACGCCCTAGAAAAAAGTTTATCGACCAAATTGGCGATATTTTGAAAATGGGCCACGTTAGAAGTACCCTTAACCGACGAGCATGCATGCGTAGATATATGGATGTAAAGGAGGCGAAAGAGGTATGTCAGGATCGTGCCAAATGGAAGTCCGTAGTCTCTGCCTACCCCTCTGGGTGACAGGCGTGAGTGTTTATGTTATGTTATGTTATGTATTATTGAGTTTTGGCCTAACTCGGGATTCGTACCCGAAATCAGTAACGATTATTGCTTCTATCGATGCAGCCACCTTAATTGAAGTATAATATAATTCTTGCTGGTATACTTAGTTTTATCCCACGATGGAGTCTTACTTGTAGTGTAGGCTCACATCCACGTAAACTCTAGAGCTCTAGTCATATCGAGTATTGTCAGGACCCGAAGTAAACCTAAAAAAGTTCTTGACAGTGATATAGCAAAAAAAGTCACATACTAAGCAGCAAAGTAAAACTCAATCTCCTTCGTAAAGTAAAATAATACATTCGTATATCGGTCGGTTATTGCGGTTGTATATGGCGAAATACTAAGGAAACTGATGGGAAACTGACTCGGTAAGTGATTTCATCGTTGATTAGTAATTTATGTCAAATTTGTTGTTTCCAGCAATCTATTTGCTATTGATGCAAACATGCCATCCACACATAGAGCCGATAAAAGTAAAAAGTATGTAAAGTAAGTTAGGTAATGTATTTGCACTGCCCAGATAAATGTTGGCAAACTCTTTTTGTTTATTTACCTTGTTTATCGAAATAAACTAAACGAAAAGAAATACTGTTCAATTCTTATAAACTGTCAACAAAAATTTCAAAAGGTTCATGTCCTCTACAAGTATATACTTCAAGTATGTACTTAGTAAGTAGTACATATTTTTACTTCAATAGTCCTGTATAAGTAAAAGGAGTACACAATGTAACACATAAGATAATAACCAACACGTTCAACATTATTGCGAGTAAAACAAACCTCTATAAATATTCGCCGTTATCGAGAATATGGATTGAGTCAATTAGATACATGCAAATATCCAAAACATTGACATTTTTAACGATACTACTCGTAGCTTAAAAAGGAATCTTATTACCTTAGCTGAAAATATGAAATATTGATGTTCACTCTTTTTTTGTATTTGCTGTTATATCTAATCTATCTATCGCGGGCAAATTGTGAAACATGTCCATGTTTACAAAGGGCGTCGTCCATCCATAAAAAAAGCGAATTTATACTTCAGAGTCCAATTGTAGATTTGGCAGGACGTGATCTGCCTTTGCAAAGTATTAAAATATTAAGACTGTGGTCAAGCATATACGACAAACGATAACTTATAACTATGGTTTTTATCACAATGCCAAAAATTAAACATTTAATAAATATTGAATGCCACTCAAATAACTAAAAATAGTTAAGTAATATTTTATTTATTTATTACGTGGTATAACCACGCTGCAGCTATATTATATTTGTAGCAAGAATAAGCCGGCTCAACCGGGGAAGGACCAAGCTTTCACTCAATGCCAATGTAAAATAGCAACTTCATGCTGCTGTGTTTCGAATGGTAAGGGTAGAGTGACAACGCGGCTGCATTTTGATTCTTAATCGAGGATAGATGCCTATGGACTACTGCATCCACGTAACGTCAAGTGAACTCTGTGCTCGTTTGTCACCTTCGTTATATAAAAAAAATCTAATGTCTGTGCTAAAACCACGACATTTGTCATGGTATGGAAGAATTCCAACCCTGATTTCAGATTGTGATAAATTTGATTGCTTTTCAAAATACGATGATATTGACATTTACTTTTTACTTAGTTTATTTTGGACACTTCTAAGAGAACTAACGAATAATTCAATCTCAAGGTAACAAGTAGAAATAGTGACATTATTAAAATATTCTCTGTTTTGTCACCCTTAGGGGTAGAAGTTTTTCTCCAAATGTTTATGGTACCACTCATGAAATACTGCTGTACAACCTATTTAATAAAAAAAGATACTCCAAAGTCGGTAAACTATGTATGAAGATATGGCGTAACATACATACAACACAGCATGCTGCCTAATGGAGAACTCCTCGTCTATCCGATTTTAATAGTTAGCTAATATATGAACGCACGTATTTCACTCTTAAACCGCGAACATTTTCATTAATGAAAGTATGACAAAAATAATTATTGGACATAAATTATCAACCAAATTATAATACGAAATGCCCAGATAGATCACAAACTACCGAATTCTATATGATCGGACTGTGACACTCTTTACCGGCATTTTACAAACGAACGAGTGTTTAATACCTACAGGCGACGCCGTTTGTACAATGGCGAAAAGTAAAATCTACCGAAGATATACCCAATCACAATAATATTATATTAAAACGAATATTCGATTCGAATCGACGATACTTGAAGATATCAGAATATCTATACACTACTATCTGTATTTTAAGCTATATAGTAACGTATTGTGTGTGTGCTATCGGTGTCATAAAGTAAAACATAGGTGCTTTCGGACCGAATAAAGTGAACACGAATAGTAGAGTGCTGCATTAAAATATAATTATTAAATTATTTTGGCAAATGATAACGTTTACTAAAATCCTAGACAATAGAAAGACAAGCACTTCAGACTTTACTCATCAAAGTGTAACAAAGTTCCCAAGTTTCCGAATCGAGAGCAAATTTGTCTATATGCCAGAAGCCCGTTAAACCTGAAACTTGCGAAATAGTTCTGTAATAGTATTCGGCTTCATAAGCTTATTCGTGCGTTAGATAGGTTCAATTCGATTACTTATTTCAATAAGAGATTTCTAACGGCTAACTTAGCGATGTTTCTGTGGCAAATTAATCGGAGACCACTCATGTGTGTGCACTGTGCATTAAAGATAATGCCGCTATTTACTTTGGCTCTGTAATATCGTACCATGGCGATAAAATTTCGGTGTTTATACTTGGGGTGATACTTGGTGTGCATTTAAATATGTAACTTCTATAAAATGTTATTATTTTGTAGAACTTATTGAGTTATAATATGTCTTATGTATATAATATCATCATCATCATTACAGCCCTTCACAAGTCCACTGGTAGACGTAGTGTAAGGTGACCCCCCACTAGATGGAGTGATAACCTGGTAAGGTATGCAGGAAGTCAATGGATGCACGTGGCTCAGGACCGTGTTTTGTGGCATTACTTGGGGGAGGTCTATGTTCAGCAGTGGATTTATATATATATATATAATATCTTTAAATTAATTTAAACAAAAATTAGTCAACTACTGAATTCAACTCAACGAAAACTTTCCTCAACTAAAGAAAATACTTTAATAGTACTCTTTAACGGTCACTTGTAATGACATCGATTTGAATATGGTTTGAATATGTGCATGGTAAAATTATCATTAACAGACAGACAAATCTTAAATCGTTATACATATATCTAGTTAAATATTGTTACTCTCGAATCTGAACAAAGACTCCAAGTATTCGACCTTATTTAACGTTTTTGTTCGTAGCTCATTTTTATACAAGCCAACAAAACATTTAATTTTAACCGTATAATATAATTGTGAACGTTGTGTGTAGTTTTTAGTTTAATCTATACAAATAAATAAAATTGAAGTATCTGTTTTAAACGTCAAAATAACAGCTTTTCATTAAATGCATAAGAAAGTACATACGGTACTTATAACAAAAACACAATTTTTATAGTTTTGTCTGTCTGTCTGTTTGTTGCGACTAATATCAGAACCGGTTGGACCGAATTTGACAGGACTTCCACTGACAGACAGTTGACGTTATAAGGAGTAACTTAGGATACTTTGATTTTAGAAAAATAATTAAGTTCCGCCCAAAAAAATTAAAACCCTAAATTACACGCGGGCGAAGTCGCGGGTAACAGCTAATTATTATTGTAATTTTTCGTTATACGTACTTAAGTAACGTTAGAAATGAGACACCATATTTTTAGGGTCGTGGAGCCTTTTTTTATTTTTCATCCCTCCGCTCAGGTATCCATCCTGGACTTGAACTTATATCGTGTAAAATGGCATGTTTTATTCATTGTGCTAACTATATCAAGTCATCAATACAAATCAAAACATCATTTTGCAAATAAAATATGTTTCCTTCATTTTTTTTATTCTAAATGCACTGCACAGCTTAGTAACAGAATCAGGAGATACTTTGCGGAAAGCCATTGTATTAAAGACGTTAAAATAATAAGCAAAGGCCCGCGTAATAAAATAAAATGATGTGTCTTACCTAGATTGAAGAGCACCTCCGCCCTCCCTCATTTGCGTGCATAGTGCACTCACCACTAAATTGACGGAGGGTGGGAGGTGAGAGTTTTTATTTTCTTTAATGTTGAACAATTTCTCATTCACCCTCTCGTGTCCATATAACTGTAATCTATATAAATAATGACAATATTTTGGTTATATGACCACAATGTCGTCACTTACTTATTCATAAAATGACACAAATTTTTAAAAACTTCAGAATTTTGAAAAATTGTAAATCTTTCGAACATTGTGAACTGCTGCGTTTCATAGCGCAGTTCTTTTATTTAAGAGATTTTTTTATACAAAAGGGGTGACGAACGAGCACACAGTCCACCATGCTGTGTCCCATAAATACCTATACTTCTCGATCTTCTGTTACCCACCATACGTAACAAAGCGCAATATTGCTATTTTACGCTGGTATTCTGTGTGAGCGTGGGCCTACCTCAGTCGACCTATTCGTCCTGCTTCCATTGTGGTTCTACCACGTACATTGTTTCTAACATATTTAACACTAGAAATCATTTACAAAATAAATGTTTATTATGACCTTGTGTCATCGTTATGACTCATAAAAATCACCTTCATATTTTGGTGTTTAATATGATTGTGACGCACACCGTCTAATTTTTTCAGAACAATCGGTTCTCAGATAAGTTAAAACTGCTTTCTTAGTAATGGTTACGTACATGTTAAACCTAACATTATTTTCGATATATGTTTCAATGATCTTAATCTGTAACCACAATAAATAGAGCCCTTCATAAGCCACCCCTAAACACAAGTCCTCCACACGGAATGGCAAAAAACTGACAAACAGTCCTGAGACACCTCGATCCATCGACTTCAAACATGTTGCAATGGTCAATAACAACATAAGTTACGCCGACGATATGGTGCTGCTGAGCCCATCAATTAGTGGTCTAAGAAAACTACTCAGTGTATGCAACGGCTCATGGCCTAAGATATAATGTCAAGAAAAGTGAGATCGTATTTTTTAAATCAAAATATAAGAGCTACAATTTTCCCACTGTCGCTCTTGAAGGTGTACAACTGAAAAGAGTGACAAGTTTGAAATACCTGGGACACTGGGTTACTGAAAATATGTCAGATGATATTGTCATAGAGAGGGAACGCAGGGCTCTAGCTATGAGAGCGAATATGCTCGCCCGTAGATTTGCAGGGTGTAATATAGAAGTTAAAAAACTCTATTCAGAGCCTATTGTCAGTCCTTTTACACCTGCAGACTATGGGTTGAGTATACACTGAGGACGCTCACAACCCTGCGCGTCCGATATAATAACGGCTTCAGGATGCTGATGGGGCTGCCTCGGTACTGCAGCGCGTCGGGAATGTTTGCTGAGGCTCGCATAGACAGTTTCCCAGCTATCATGCGAAAACGGGTTGCCTCCGCATGGCGCCGTGTCCGGGATAGCTCCAACAGCCTCCTGGCGGCGATAGGGAGTCGCTATTGCTGTCCTATCTTGAGGCACTGGAACAGCGTCCATATCGGCTCGAGACCTGCTCTGGTAAATATAAAGTAGATAGTGACTAGTAATATAGTATGTAACCTTTTAAATTTTATTTTTTTACTAACCCTAGCTTATAAGTTCTTTTTGTATTTACTAACCCACTCTATGGAAAGAAATTTCTGAAATAAAGAATAATAATAATAATAATAATAATAATTTATTATTATTATTATTATTACACATTATGTGACAGAAAGATAAACAAAAAAATTAAAAAATGGTTATTAATAGCATTTATTATTAGCAAATAACTCCCTGAGACTCTTTGGTCACTTCAATTTTATTTATTTTTATCTATTTAAACAAGGTTATAATAATTTCAAAACAACAGCGATTTTGTAATTGTATTAATGAGCTTACTGTTTTATATTGCGTTTTGAAATGCTTTGAAACGCTTCACAAGTGAAGTTTGAGTACATATTACGAAACAAAATGTTGAAAGATATAAAACAATTGCTGATTTATTCAGCTGCGAGTTATTTTTAACACTATAGTTACCTAGAGCCGAGGTGGTGGGGTTACGGGAAGGTTACGCTTGTGCTGTGCGGTATAAATTATATTTGAAAAATACATGGAGACTCACGCCGCGCCGCTCGAGTTGTGATCAACGGAGCGAGATAAGAGTTTTTAAAGGTTTTTCGTGCGAATTTCTTGAAGGTATAGACTATAGAAACAACACACGTACTATTAAATAAATTTGCATTTTATTTCAATTAAAACTCATTTCAATTATGTAAATGATGACGGCAAATTAAAAATTCACATATATACAACTGCTAACATACCTATATGTTAGTTGCTGTTAACTTTGTTAAATCTAAGTCAAATTTGCTTGTAAATGATTATACAAGGATTTTTTATCTAGAGTTAGGTTAGTTAGTTAGGGAGCTAGGTTTAAAATGCTAGGAGTGTGCAAACCCTAAGTTTTTGATTACCAATCCAAAATTAAAATTATTAAAAAGTTTGTTTAAATAATAAAAATAATGCTAAATATCAAAATAAATACCCCTACAAAAATAATAGTACATACAGACATGAAATAGTCAACATGATTCCGTACGGAATAGGCGACATGATCCCGTCGCGAACATTCCAAAAGTTTTTTTTTAATCATGACCATGGTTATAATTGCTCTTTTTTGGAGAACAACGGCTTTGTGTACATTATATTTAAAGCTTCCTCCCCAGAATAAAATATTGTAACGTAATCTTGACTCTACCAATGCGTAATAAACCAATTTAAATGTTTAACATCAGTTTCATCCCGTAAGCTTCTTAGTATGTAACAAGCTAAGCTTATTTAACTCTCAATTTCCTTTAATTCATGTTTCAACTTTAGATCAATGTCAATCCTCAATTCTTAGAATTTGGTCACTTCTAAGGTTGTGTTGTTTCTGACTTTATTGCGGAAAAACATAACATTTATTTTGTAAGTACTTAATTATCCAAAGTACCTTATATCCAATACGCCATATCTTCCCGTGGGTGTCGTTAAAGGCGAGAGAGGGAAAACGGCAGGAGATTGGCAGCAGTATCCTCCTTATATAACAAAAACTGCGGTTGCCAACCCGCCCGCCAAGCGTGGCAACTATGGCAAATACACATGAGCAAAAACACAAGTAAACGGCCCCCAGTCTCCGGCGGCAACGCTATGCCTGGCTACGGTGGCCACCATGGTAACGGCGGGGCAGGGGGTGCTAAGAATCTCCGGAGGAGGTTCGGTTGCCACCTAAGACAACTTGACCTGCCAACGTATAACGCACTCACACTGTGGACTGAGGAGTAGATCTTGGAGCCGGAAAAAGAAACAGACAAGCTGTGCTGGAATATTATAGGATTATCCGAGGTCTGAATAGAGCGAGAGGACACGGTGATTCTCGAATCTGGCAACTTGTTCTATCACCAAGTGGTCGACCATCTGCCCCAAGGAGGTGTCTGATTTATCATCCGCAAGTCTGTCGTTAACAACGTTGTAAAGATTGGGAGTGTATCGACGAGGGTTGCGTGCTTTTTACTCATAATCACCAAACGGCATTCGTTGAAGGTCACACAAGTTTACGCACTCGGCACATCCCGATGAGGAGGTGGACGAAATGTATAAGGATATTTCTAGAGCCATGAATCCTCCAAAACCCACTATACGGTGTTCATGGGAGAGTTCAAAAACGGCACAAGAGATAACGTTGAGCTGAAGGTAGGGAAATGCGGGATAGGGCAACGGAACCCAAGGGGCCAGCAGCTGGTCGAGTTCAAGGAGAAAGACAGACTCATTATGATGAACTCTTTCTTCCAGAAGCGGCCCCACAGAAAATGGATCTGCTCGAGCCCCGACGGTTCGACAAAAATGAGATTGATTTCAATATGATGAATAGACGACAACTGTTCAGTGATGTCTCAGTGATCGCAAGGACGACTACTGGCAGCGATCACCGAATCGTAAGAGGCACACTGAACCTAAACGTTAAGTTGGAGAGATATCGTCTAATGAATTTAACGCTCCTTCCCCCTCGTGCTCTGATCCAAAGTCACGAAACAATTAATCTTGAGTTACAAAACCGTTTTCAGTACTTAGAAGACTGCAATGAAGTGGTCCATAGGAATGACAAGCTCGTGTAATCTGTCCATGAAGTTGGAGCTAAGTTCTGCAAGACCCGCCGCAGAAGAACATAAAAACTCTCCGATCGCACTCTTAATCTCATGGCTGTTAGACGGGAAATGAAGCTGCAGTCTTTAAACAGATTTGACAGCATACAGGAAACTGAACAAACAGATCTGAAAAACAGTGGTAGTTTAAACAGTGGTAGAGCCACGCGGCATCTTTGCTGTTGCACGTATGGGCCGGCTCAAACCGGGGTGGTACCACGACCTCACAGAATACCGGCGTGAAGTGGAAGCTCTGCTTCCGCGTTTCGTCTGGTGAGTGCAGGTGGCCGGAGGCCCAAATCCCCCCCCCCCCATCAACATGGTAGCGGAATTAAATAATGATCGACTACCCCAGGAGGGCACCAGCACCCCTGGAGAATCCCTCGCTGAGCAGCCACGACCAAATTACTCCACTTCTGAGCGTGGGTGCTCAGGCTGCCCCGCGTATTCTGGGGGGGGGGGGGGCAAAATTCCGCTCAAGACTACAACTGCTCGGGGCAAACGGAGCAACAAGACCAAGGCGACCCCTGCCACGCTGTCCGTGAATTTCTGCAATATAAGGGGAATTCACTCTAACCTAAACGCCGTCCACTACCATCTCGAGACGGCGAGGCCGGCTCTGCTCTTT
Organism: Parnassius apollo; assembly: GCA_907164705.1. Taxonomy (NCBI): domain Eukaryota; kingdom Metazoa; phylum Arthropoda; class Insecta; order Lepidoptera; family Papilionidae; genus Parnassius; species Parnassius apollo. The sequence continues at coordinate 1,129,238 of CAJQZP010000451.1, forward strand.
CTGACCGAGACGCAGGTGTCCTCTCCGGCTGATGTCTCGTATCTCTCCTACCCGGGGTACAAACTGGAACACTCCTTTGTGCCTCGGGCTGGAGTTTGCGTTTACGTCAGAGAGGACATCTGCTCTCGACGCCTCGGCAGACTTGAAGGTTCGGACCTGTCCATCCTTTGGCTACGCGTAGACAGCGACGACCATCCGCGCGTCTACGGGTGCCTCTATAGGTCCTATAGCGGTAATGCCGAAACAGACCGACTATTCGACCACGTCCAAATGGCTGCAGATTCGTTGCTACAGTAGATCCCCTCCGCAGAGATCGTGATCCTCGGCGACTTTAACGCCCATCACGCCGAATGGCTTGGTTCACGTTTAACCGATCATGTGAGGAGATCTGTTCATGATTTTGCCTTGGCATATGGTCTGACACAACTGGTTACTTCGCCTACGCGGATTCCAGATGTGGAGGATCATGCACCTTCCCTGTTGGACCTTCTGCTGACCTCTCACCCGGACAGATATCAGATTTCCGTCGACGCCCCTTTAGGCTCCTCGGACCATTGTCTGGTCCGGAGTGTGGTGCCACTCACGCTGAAATCGCGGTTGCATTCTGCAGGCTGCCGCCGTGTTTGGCACTATAGGTCAGCCGATTGGGATGGGATGTGGTCTTTCTTTGCATCCTACCCTTGGGGGCGGGTTTGCTTCTCGCCGGATGATCCCAACGTTGTTGCGGATTCTGTTGCTGGTGTGGTACTTCAGGGTATGGAACTTTTTATTCCTTCCTCTGTGGTGCCCATTGGTGGCAAGTCTCAGGCATGGTTTGGTCGCTCCTGTAAAATAGCATCATGCTATAAGCAGGAGTGCTACCAAGCTTGGGCTGATGCATCAGCGTCCCGGGATGTAAACACAAGCGCTCTAAAAAAGAAGTATAATTCCGCCTCTAGGCCCTTCAAAAGAGTCATTGCCAAGGCAAAGTCAGAGCACATAGGCAGAATTGGCGAGAAACTAGTTCGCCTTCCTTCTGGAAGCCGTGCATTCTGGTCTCTCGCCAAGGCTGTCCAGGGGAATTTCTGTCAGCCATCTCTTCCATCTCTGCACAGGGAGGACGACTCACTGGCCCATACCGCAAAGGAGAAAGCCGATCTTCTAGGCTCTTTCTTTGCGTCTAACTCGACTCTCGATGACGGGGGGAGTATTCCGCCGACCATCCCGCGGTGTGAGTGCTCCATGCCGGAAGTGCACTTCACACAGCGCTCGGTTCGCAAAGCACTCCTCTCCCTGGACATCTACAAGTCGAGTGGGCCTGACGGAATCCCCCCAATTGTGCTGAGGACGTGTGCTCCAGAGTTGGCACCGGTTTTAACGCGTCTTTTCCGGTACTCCTACTCCCTAGGCGTAGTCCCAAAATCATGGAAGACGGCTTACGTCCACCCGATCCCTAAAAAAGGCGACCGCTCTGACCCGTCCAACTACCGGCCAATCGCCATCACCTCCTTGTTCTCCAAAACAATGGAGTCCATTGTAAACTGCCAGCTCATGAGGTACCTTGAAGATCACCAGCTGATTAGTGACCGCCAATACGGTTTTCGCCGTGGTAGGTCAGCTGGTGATCTTCTGGTTACCTACCTAACTCACAGATGGGCGGAGGCAGTAGAGTTCAAGGGGGAGGCATTGGCCGTTAGTTTGGAGATTGCGAAGGCCTTCGATCGGGTTTGGCACAAAGCGCTTCTTTCGAAGCTCCCTTCCTATGGGCTTCCCGAGAAATTGTGCGATTGGATCACCAGCTTTCTTGCAGATCGGAGCATCAAGGTCGTTGTAGACGGTGCAAGCTCCGATTGCAAGCCTATTAATGCTGGTGTTCCACAGGGCTGCGTGCTATCGCCAACGCTGTTTCTTCTGCATATCAATGACATGTTGCATACCCGTAACATTCATTGCTATGCAGATGACAGCACTGGTGATGCTCTTTACACCGGCCGAGCCAATATTTCTCGGGAAAACGTCTCCGAGTGCCGGGACAAACTTGTGTCTGAAGTCGAGTCTCTGCTGGACAGAGTCTCGGATTGGGGGCGACTAAATCTAGTCCAGTTTAACCCCCAGAAGACACAAGTTTGCGCGTTAACCGCTAAAAAGAACCCCTTTGTCGTACCCCCTCAGTTTCAAGGCACTCCCCTTGCTGCCTCAGCCAGTATCGGAATCCTCGGCGTAGATATATAGAGTGACGTGCAGTTTCGTGGTCACTTGGAAGGGAAGGCCAAATTGGCCTCTAAAAAGCTTGGCGTGCTCAGCAGAGCGGGACAATATTTCATGCCGGCACACCACCTGCAACTTTACAGGGCGCAGGTTCGGCCGCACATGGAATACTGTTCCCATCTCTGGGCTGGGGCTCCCCAGTACCAGCTTCTTCCACTTGACCGCATCCAGCGCAAAGCGGCTCGAATCGTCGTCCACGTCTCAACCCTCCAAAGACTCAAAAAGAGCTTACTCCTTTCTAAAGCCGAACGCACCCGCAATTCTCCTGGTGTTGCGGTTGATTATGGGCGGCGGTAGTCACTTAACATCAGGTGAGCCACATGCTCGTTTGCCCCTTCTTCTATGAAAAAAAAAAGATCTCTAAATGCATGCGGCGGGACTTACGCCATTTCAATACTACTCGTATTAAAGAAGCGATTGAGCGGAACCAGGGCTCTAGTCTTTGCCAGAGATCTGTCTGCCAGAAAGAGCCAACTGTCAAATCTAAAGAATGCGTCTGGTGGCATCGTTTTCGGGACACCTGGGATTTTGAGTGAGATTGAGAGGTTCTATGAGTAGCTGTAAACATGATCGTTGGAACCACACGCAAGTGTGAGTAACAATCCAAGAGCATGTCTTATCTGACAGTATTCCGATGATATCCTGGACGTCAGTCTGAGTGAGATTGGAATGGCTCTCCTGAATCTTAAAAACAGCAAGGCCCCAGGCGAGGATGGAATGACAGCGGAGCTTCTGAAAGCGGGTGGAGAACCGGTACTTAAAGTCTTTCAGAAGCTCTTTAATTCCGTGCTTTGTGGTGGCACGACTCCGGACGCGTGGTCTTGTTCTTCAAGATGGACCACAACACTCTCTTGAAAAACTACAGACCGATTTCTCTTCTGAGCCGCGTTTACGTGCTGTTTTCGAGAGCGTACATTATAGAGTGTTTTCTATTAGGTGTGGTGATTATGCATGTGATCTATGAGCAATAAGGATTAAGGACGAAACTTGAAGTCTGTATAACAAGTAATGTAATATATGAACAATTAAAACGTAGAATAATTTATAAACTTGCTAACAATATTATAACAAATAAACCTTACAATTGTCATACTCCCGATACACTGCATTCGTCTCATTCTCTCAAAATTTAGCTTTCTGAAGGTTTCACTTCTACAGTGTGTGAACTGCACGCATGTTTTATTTTTTATATATACTTAAACGGCCTTTCCGAGTTAATTCTCAGCAACGGATGTTAACCATCTATAAAAAAACACCCATATCACCAACGTTGATGTACAATAAATCTTTTACAGCTCATTCAGTCCAGCGCGTCTGATATGGAATGCATATTTCACATTTATTAATTCATGCTCTCTACTTGTCACACAAGGACGTGAGCCTGTTTTTAAATTGAAAAAAGCTTCATTGCAAGCATTGTGAGTATATATTTTGAACATATGTAGTAATAAAAAATAAAAATAAAAAAAAATATATATATATATATATATATATATATATATATATATATATATATATATAAAACCAAATAACTCAATCAATTTGCCATAATTACATACTTAATAATATGAAGACGTATAGATTAAATATGTCGGACATATAATAAATTTTCTAAAATTATATTCGTATTATCGGAACTAATGAATATGATATCGTCTAATGGATATATTGAGACAGTTCTTAACGTACTTCTAGCTCATTAGGTTAATAAAATGGCGTCAGTACATAATATGCTCATCAAAGCAAGGGTTAGTTCGTAAAAAGACTAAAGCAGATCAGTTTGAACTCTAAATGATTCGAAAGTCATGTTCAGTTTTTTTAAGATGTAGTCGAAGCAAGGCCAGTTAAATCGATAAAGACTTGAAATGTTTACCACAATGGCTCAGATGTAGCTTTAAGTAGGGCAATACATAATCAGCTATAGATAATAGCAAGAAAATAATAAAAATCATCTTTGAATGTAGTTTCTCGACAGCCCCTACAGCGACGTGCTAAGCTAACTGGCTCGCCTACTTGCTAACTAGGAAACCTAATAATACCCCACGTCGCTTCACCCAACTTAATTTATCAAACTACTTTTGATAACTTAAACTAATTTAACTGCATTTTTGTATAAAATGAGGTTGACAAACGAGCGTAGAGTTCCTATATAACTGCATTTGTTCTCGATTAAGAACCTATACAAATACATCCATTCTCGATTAAGAATCAAAATGTAGACCCTTGATAACTAATATAGAATGCCTAAAAAGTGTCTCCGGTTTTCTGCACTCCTTATACAAAACACCATAGAGAAAATAACCATATATAGTATTTGCAAAACACAGACGAATTGAGCTGCCATTTTGCGCTGGTATACTGTGAGAGAGTGGACCACTCCCGGTTGAGTTAACTTATTCGTGCTACAACTCATAATATAGCTCCAGCGTTACCACACGTAGCCCTTCCACGTTAAAATGTTAATAAATTTTAAGCTGATCACAACGTTGATGTACATGATGATGAAAGTTTTTTGCTATAACCTGACGTGTTGTTTGTGTAAGAGGTGTTGCAATTTTCGTTGGTAAAACGCAATAGCAAAATAAAAGCATTTATTTTTCATCCTTTTTTTGAAGACCCTATTTATTCAGACCTGAAGAAATGTGCAGGAAATTATCCTATCTTTTGAAGTATCCTAAACAAATGAATTGAAACGCTTTGTCTGAATTTTAGATACATTGACAATTTTTTGTTAAAAATGTGTGAAAAGTGCTTATAAAAGAAATACCTTAGTGTTTATTTTTATTAAAAATTTTAGTTGTCTACTTATTTTGTAAAGCCACAGACATTAACAATAGTTTGTAATTATGATTTATTTTACTCATCTCCTGGTAAATTTAGGCATTATAATATTGTCCTAGGAATTTTATACAATTATGTAATTTATGTTAAATTTCCTACAATGTAGATATTAAATCAAACTGCGAAAAGTTTATTGTTAAAGAACCATAAAAGTAATTGAAAAGACAATTGCTCCAGTCCAAATAAATTTAAGACTGTAGTATTTTTATAGTCGAAGTACCTACAAAGTTTAATTACAATATTTTTGAAATTAGTTTAGGTTTTTGTTTATTGTACTATATATTACCACTATTACAAAAACAAAATTAAACTCAAACCGTGAAACAAACAACATTTCAATAAAAAATTTTGAAATATTTTAAGAAAAATAAAACTAATTTAAGACAGACAACGCTACGTATAAAATTAATTTAGATTAAAGAACAACAAGAAATGATAATTTTAAATTAACTAATAGAAACGTGGTTCCATAGTATAAATAACTTTATACTGTGGTGGTTCTGTACATAAGTTAAATAGCAATCTTTATGACCATTTATAAACAGACGAGCTCAAGCTCACCTAGCGGTAAGTTGCCGTTCTGTGATGTTTGTTATGATACCATCCTAAACGTACCTCCCCCGCATATAAAAGTCATAATATCCAGCAAAGCGAAGCACTTAATTGATATATTTTCGAAAATGTATTAAATAAAAATACGTGTGGCACTCGGTGACTGCCGCGGTAAAGCTAAAGCACAGCATTTTTTATCAACTAATGCAATTATAATTATTTATTTATTTTATTTATGCAGTTAAGTCTTTGATATTAAATCAAGTTACGCTTTTTGAGCGTGGTGACCGATAAGAAAATAATTTTTTTTCTCTTATTGAATAAATGAGAAGTTAATATTGTTTAAAATATTTTTAATATCTTACAATACATGTAGGTTATTCAGGAATTTTTATCATTGAGTTAGCAGCTAGTGTACACGCATACGTCTAGTCGCACGCACACAAACACCGTGCCGAAGTCTGCCGAGTGCCGAAGTCTGCCGAACTAAAACGACGTTAGACGATGCACGGCTTTCAACGCCACACCTCCGTGCCCGTCGGAGTGGGGAGCGTGAGGTTTTTTTTCGTTACGGAATTTCTGGATTCGGTCTCCGCGCTCAAGGCCCGCGATAGAAGCTATGCAATAGCTTAAAAATAGAAAAGCTCAATAATGATAATCGTGTAATTACGTCATCTTTATGAAGACGAGAATGAAATTGAACAGAACTTTAGGTGACGAATGAGTTAAAGTCCAACTGATAATAAGTGGACCACTTGAATACTACTTGTCCCAACTTCTAAAGTGACTATAAATTCTGACATTTTAAACTTTATTACAACGCTGTGCGCAACGAATGATGAAAATGGCTACAGCCTGGTTTTAATAATTTTATATAATAGTAGAAGCCTTATTTACTCGTATTTTCCAAAACTGCAATAATGGTATATCATTATTTATATATTGGAACTGAAGTTTAATTAATTAATTTTGCTACTATTTGAAAAATAAGCCTGTATACTGGCTTTCTGTACTCTTTATACCGGCACACAGCTGTGAGGCACTGCTTCTTGTTTGCAGAAATATATAATATTATGAGGATTGTACAAAGTGTAGAAAACCGGAGACCCTGTTTACTGGAAACGAGGCATTCCGTCTCAGTCCTCACGGGTGACAACGCTTCTGCATTTTGATTTTTAATGGAGGATAGAGGCCGCAGCAACCACTTACCATCAGGTGGACTGTGTGCTCGTTTGTCACCCTATTCTATAAAAAAAACCCAAACCAACTTTTTGGCACAACATTCATAGCTTATTCAATCTGCCAGTATTCATTTGTTGATAACATTTTAAAATTCTTTGGATACAATCTCCATTCTGCGGAACTATTCTTGTATATTTTTCTTTTAGGTTTAACCACAGACTATTTTGTATTTGACAATAGCACTATGAACGTAAACAAAATGACAAATTGTTATGTGTTCGACATTGGCAGTACGAACGCACTGCCAATGTCGAACAATGAATGTATTAGCTCATTGAATTTGATGGATTTGTAACACATATCTTTATATATAAAAATCACGTGTCACGTTGTTTGTCCGCGATGGACTCTTAAACTACTTAACCGATTATGATCAAATTTGCACAACGTGTGCAGTTTGGTCCAACTTGAGAGATAAGATAGTTTTTTGGCTCATGAGTGACCCACATTTTTTTTTGCAAATTTAAGGATTTTGAATAGGACATGATAAAGGGTCGTCGACAAGGGCAGAACAACGTCTGCCTGGCAAGCTAGTTAAGTATAAATGTTCACTTTTTGAACATTCTTTCTACCGGATTATCTTGTTTACCGTCTGGAGGAAAATAGGGTGTAACAGGTGAGTGGAATAGAAGCATAAGACTTAACTTATTATGAACATAACTTATTATGAAATTGATCTATCAATAAATACTACTAATTTGAAATAAACGGTACTAAAAAATACGTGTGGCACTCGGTGACTGCCGCGGTAAAGCTATTGCATAGCATTTTTTATCAACTTATGCAATTATAACTATTTATTTATTTTATTTATGCAGTTAAGTCTTTGATATTAAATCAAGTTACACTTTTTGAGCGTGGTGACCGATAAGAAAACAATTTTTTTTTCTCTTATTGAATAAATGAGAAGTTAATATTGTTTAAAATATTTTTAATATCTTACAATACATGTAGGTTATTCAGGAATTTTTATCATTGAGTTAGCAGCTAGTGTACACGCATACGTCTAGTCGCACGCACACAAACACCGTGCCGAACTCTGCCGAGTGCCGAAGTCTGCCGAACTGAAACGACGTTAGACGATGCACGGCTTTCAACGCCACACCTCCGTGCCCGTCGGAGTGGGGAGCGTGAGGTTTTTTCGTTACGGAATTTCTGGATTCGGTCCCCGCGCTCAAGGCCCGCGATAGAAGCTATGCAATAGCTTAAAAACATAAAAACAAAAATGTTGAACTAAATAAATAAATTAATTAAAAACTATCGAAATTAAAATAATACGCATCAGTAGTATTTATTAATAGACCAATTTCATAATATGTTAATGTAAAAGAAAAAAAAATGTAAAATATCAGTACCATGTGCTTCTATTCCGTTCACCTGTTTGTTACACCCTATTTTTTCCGGACGGTAAAAAAATCACGAGTATGTACATATAAACTTTAACTATGACAAATCTCCCACTCCTCCAAGGGAGCGACAATGTATTCAAAAAGGGGTCCAAAGTTCTCTCTTAACCTATTTATATAAAGATGATCAAAACATTGCTTTTCTTAATTTTTAAAAACCCTAAATTAAAATCTTTCGTTAAATTAAGAACTAAATCGAGAAGAAAAAAAATTGTTAATTGGAATTTTAATTGCTGATTTACCAAGTGCTTGACGATAAAAGAAAACATCGTGAGAAAATCTGCATGTCTGTGGAATAAGAAAAAAATATTTCGAAGATATGTGATGTTCGCCAATATCAATTGAGGCAGCGCTTCGGACATTTCCTTGCCCTAAAACCCTCTCAAAAAAGAGAGAAGGCCTGTGCCCAGCAGTGCAACGTACGACTATATAGGCGGTAACTTTAATCTTATGAACACATTTATTTATTTTATTTTATAGGATAGGGTGACAAACGAGCACACAATCCACCTGATGGTAAGTGGTTGCTGTGGCCCATACGACCGCATCTACATCTGTCCACGATTAAGAATCAAAATGCAGATACGCTGTCACCGGTGAGGACTAAGATGGAATGCCTCGTTTCCAGTAAAAAGGGTCTCCGGTTCTCTACACTCACCATAAGAAACACACCAGCATTAAGCTACTATTTGATGCTGGTATTATGTGAGAGCGTGGTCCCTCCCCGGTCGAACCAACCCATTCGTGCTAGAACTATACTACTAATATAACTGCAGCATGGCTCTACCACACATGTGGCTGTAATAGGTGTATCACGCATACAACTAGAGCCACGCTGTAGCTATATTATGGTTGTAGTGCGAATGGGTCGGACCCTAGCGACTCGTTTTCCGTATTTATACAATCATGTAATATTCAGTTAATGTTCTAAGCCTTTAAATATTATCAGTATTAATCAAATATAGTCTGTACACGTAACCGACGGCAAATCCTTAAGGGGCATTGTTCATGCTGTAATAGCACGTACAAAGTCACATTTAACAATATATCTATTTTTATATCGTTTCCGAAAAAGTATCACTGATGTTACATCAACAACAGTATATATATAAATAGAATATGAAGTTTTGCGCCTCGTTACATAATAGAAAATATTTCTACTGCCAAATAAACTCATTTTTAATATTCCGTACACATTGGATAAAACGAATCCCTATTAATTTCACTTAGCTATTAATTACATACAAAGGCTGCTCGTTCATCCGTATGTCAAGAATCGAATATTGGCCCAAAACCAGAAATATTGAATAAGGAATTTTAATTAAATTTTTCAGTGATACGTACGATTTTTTTAAAAAGAAGAGTCTATTTTTTCATTTATTACCCTAGCATGTCATTGTCTAGACTTCATTGAATAATTTACATATATATATATTTTTTTAACTTCAACACTGAAGAAATGGGAGGCCGTCGAAGCTGTCAGTTCATAGAGGGTATCCTAAAATAATCACTTGTAGTTGAACTCTTTACTCGTATGCATAGGACAGTTTTACGTAGTACAAAATAAGATAGCTATATTATTCTCACCTAATTTGTTTTAAAAGTTTGTTGCCGTTTTCCATTCTATAGCCACCTCTTCTGTTGTGCGATTAGCGAAACAAAAAACATTGTCGATAAATTCTTTTAGTGCAAGACTTAATAAAATTAATGATTTTGATTAATCCGGTTCGTAATACTTTTGTTTATATCAATGAACGTTAATAGAAGCTTCATTTGACATCTTACAACAAAAAGTAGTTGAATAATGCGGAATTTCGTTCAGCCGTTATATTTCTGCCAAATTATCCCTAGACTTTAAAATTATTGGTTTTTAGAATAATGAGCTGCACCGGTCAACCAAGTACCCTTTTGATATATTTAATGTATTCGTGTTTGTATAATTGACACCGGCATTGCTTCACGTACACAGAGGGCACTGGCTACGATAATATAAACTTTACACTAGGTTTTTCTCCTCTATCCTGGAGGCAGTTTACAAACATAAATTGTATAAGGACAAATATCTAGACCCGGAACAATTATTGTAGGCCATACAAATACTTGTTCCGTGCGGGATCCGAATCCGCAGCCCCCAGCGCAGCCACTCATTGCTAGGCCACTGCGCCACGGAGCTGTCAATTATCAATCATTCATTCATTCATTACAATCTTTCAAAGTCTACTGCTGAACGTATTTGTTTTGCATACATTGCCTCATAAGGGTAATACTTGTCACATTTCCCCCTACCCTACAGGCAAGTGGGTTGGCAACCGCAACTTTTTATTACTTCTTATTACTTCGAGTTGTCATCGGGAAGATACTGCTGTCTTTATCAATCAATCAATCAATCATTTTATTCGTTTTCACAGGTAACAAAGTTGACAATGTTTTATCCTGTTTCATTTCCCTCTATAGCCTTTTACGATACCCACGTGATGATACGGGTCTACGAACATTTTTATAGATTTTTTCTTTTACTTTACTTCATTAATTATCTTACATTATATAATGAAATATCTAGTTTAAAAAATTGGTCATAATATGTATTGAACTGTAATAGAGCGAGGCCAGACTCGTACACATATACTTAGCTGTTCCGTACGGAATTCGAATCTACAGCCACCAGCACGGCTGACTAACGTTAAGCCCTTCGCTACCGAGCGGTCATAGTGCATGCAAATTAGTTTAACGGCTTAGTAAATTTAATATATAAAAAAAATGTTTTTTTATTAATATTTTATGCGCTTCCACGTTCATCAGATTGAGGTACAACTATATCAATTTATTGCGTGCGCTTGTGCGAAGGTTATAGGCATAGTACAATTAACTTAAGGTAGGTAGTGCGCTATATATAATACACAATTATTTTATTTGCGGCAGCCACGCGCCGGGTACCAGCAAGTAAAACTTAAAATGCAAAGCTCAATAATGGCGGAAATATATTTTAGTAGAATGATTTGAAAACAATTTTGACAGTGACTGACGGTTCATAATTTAGGTGAAAATGTTGGGTTGTGTTGCTGAATTATTATAGAAAACAAGATTTCCATTAGCTTTTTTACATTGTGATTTTTTTTATATTTAGTCGAACACTACACATTGAATAAAACTATTTATACGGATTTTAGCGCATCTAATTAACTTATTTTTAATTCCCGACGTTTTGGATGCTTTACAGCTCTCATGATCATGGGGGCGACTGAGATGTTTGACGATCCATAGTTAGCCCTATGCCATAGTTAGTCCGGCTGATTTCAGTTTTTGAATATTATTTTTTGGTCCAATTGGTCTATGACGTTAGGACGTCAAACATCTCAGTCACATACATATTATTATTATTATTTCATTATGGATTAAGGGTGACAAGCTAGCACATTACATCTACATCTATCCTAGAATAACAATCAAAATCTTCGGTTTTCTACACTCACCAAACGAAACACAGCAGCGTTGAGCTTTTACGCTCGTATTCTGTGAGAGCGTGGTCCTGTTCGAGCCTACCCATTCGTGCTTAAAATAGTTGCAACATGGCTTTACGACGTATAATATATATTAAATTGTACATTAAAGTGTATATACAAATCAAAATAAATAAAATCTAATATATAAAAATTAATATTTGTTTGTTCGTATTTTCTGCGTTGCCATACCGTTTATCAGATTGCAGTAAAACTTTCTCAACATATTATTTGAACTTCCGCGAAGGTTATTAGCATATTTGAACCCGATAGATGGTGCTGTTGTAGGAACATATACATACCTAAATAAATTAAGTAGGAAAATCTTGAAATACTTTTATAAATGTAGTTACCTAACAGAAGATTTTTCCGTGAAGATGGGAATATTGCCTCTCAATGCAGACCTGCCCACTTAAGTTCACTATGCACATTGAATTCACGTTTGTATTGGAAGACATTTTATTTGTTCATATCCCTACGGACATTTCGAGAGGATTATTTGAATACTATTTTCGGCACGAGGAGCTCTTTCATTTTATATAAAAATGTACTTTCAAAGAAATATTCTAGATTTTAATTGGGTACACAATATTTAATCATAAATATAACAATCTATAAAAAGTCCACTGCTGAACATAGAGCTCCCCCCCCCCCATAGATTGCCTCATACGCAGATCTGCCGTAGCTCCCTCGCTTGGCAAGTGAGTTGGCAAGCGCAGTTTTTATTATTTTTAAGGAGATATGAGAAGATACTGCTACCCGTCTCATGTTTCATTGCCTTCTATAGCCTCTTACGATACCCACGGGACGATATGGGGTAGGCTGACTGAGACTGACATCACCATTACACGCGTTTTTTTTTTTCATTGGAGAAGGGTGACAAACGAGCACACAGTCCACCTGATGGTAAGCTGCGACTCATAGACATCTACATTTATGAATTGAAATGCAGATGCGTCGTCACCCCACAGCAGCATTAAGAAGCTATTTTACGCTGGTGTTCCGTGAGAGCGTGGTCCTACCCCGGTCGAGCCAACCCATACGTGTCAGAACTATACCACTAATATAGCTGCAGCATGGCTCTACCACGTGAAGATATAATATTTATAATTATAATAATAATAATAAAATCTAAAATTAATAACAAAGTTTATTATACAGTCAACCACTCCGTAGTTCCTAGCAAACCACACTAGAACTTTTCTTCTCTTATAAGGAAACGAAGGCATGCCTATTTTTATTTGCTTATGAATGTCAATAATCATTCGTGTGGATTAAGGCGAGGATTTTTTTTTTACGTTAAAATGCTTTTAGCGGTCCCTTCTCCGTTGATTTGATGTATCCAGGACGAAGTAAGCCTGCGAAATTCGGTGGACAAAAAGTTACTTTATTTGATATGTTTTTCTCATTATAAGAAAATAAAGGATCTTAATAAAATGTTCAATATCATACTTTTCATATTATCGAAAAATATTATATGGTTATCGCTTAAAAAAATGAGAAGTCGAGAGAACGTCTAAGTTTTTTACCGCCAGTTAAATTATAATTTCTTTATCTTTATCAATATGAATTACTTTAAAAACGCATTCGATATTACAGAGTTATATCATGTGTGCGCATATTTTCTTCCGAACATAGGTACACTGTTATCGCATTCTATTTCAAGAAGTATCAATTCTCGCTAGTCAATATCATGTCTAAAATGCGATATTTTATCAAACCTGGATTACGATGCAATATCGCATACTTCATGATGTCTTATAATCACACTTTGATAAATACAGATATTTTAGCACGCTTTAGATTTAAATAAATAAAAAATATTAATTTAAGAATATTTAAAAATGAACTGTAAATATAAGTACCAGTTGTTAATTTAAATGCTACCACTATATGTGTTTTTTTAAGTTACGAAATTTAATTATAACTATTTTTTGTAACTTACGTGTTAATTTAAAACACTGATAGCTTCGGTTGGAATAATACTACATAAAAAATATGTGGATAATAGGCTTCAAAGTTGTTAGGTATAATATGCTGCAAAATATCTATATAAAATTATTAAATTTCAAATCAACAGAAATATTAAATTGGTGTTATTCCATTGCAAAAAATATATTTTATTATCTATGCTAATAATTCTGAACAGACAAAGTTGTTGCTTGATTGTGAAGGCTCCAAATTACTGCTGAAAGCTTTTATGATACTGTATATTTGATTATGTTTGTTCGAAATAGTATCCGACGATATGTTTGTACCCTCACAGAGAAAACTCTAACTCGAAACCCGAATTTAGTAATCTAACTTTCTAGTAATAATAAAGAGGAATCCACTGATTTTGAAGTTGAGTTAATATTAATTTCGGAATAGGAGCTTGAAATCGTTCGACCACAGTTGCTAACCTACCTACAAAGCGTGGTAACTATGGCAAATATCTCCCCTATGAGATAATTAAGACTTTTGAAAGGCTGTAAGGAAGGAATAGATAAATGATAAGTTTAACCTTCTTTTTTGATGTCGGCTAAAAGGAGGCATATTTATATAAATCATAAAACAGAAGTGGCACAAATGCCTTAATTTTTTTCTATAAGTAGCGTGACATGATTTATTAGGCACGCAATGATGAAATCATTTTGTTATGTTTATCCGGTATTTACATAAATACTCACGCCTTTCACCCAGAGGGGTAGGCAGAGACTACGGACTTCCGTATGGCACGATCTTGACACACCTCTCTCGCCTCTTTAACTTCCCTATACCTAAGCATACATGCTCGTCGGCTAAACGTATACAAACCATTGATTGCCTCCTGTGAATAGAAACCACTGACCTTTATATATACAAGTACGCTGTACTGGCTATACACCGTGACATGATGACACAATTTGATTTGCGCCATTTTGGCGCTGACAGCAGAAGTGCACGTTCACGGAACTAATAATATGGATAATACAGTGTGACAAAATATATCGATAAAAATTCTATACTCTACCTATACCTAAATAAATAGAATGAACTCTATGGATAGATGGACTCTACCCGTAACGTCCATTCTATTTATGTATCATATTAATATAATGCCATTATTATTCATCATCATTAAAGCCCTTCACAAGTCCACTGCTGAACATAGGCCTCGTCCAAGGAATGCCACAAAGTACGGTCCTGAGCTACCTGCATTCATCAACTTCCTGTATGTATTACCAGGTTTTTATTCCATCTAGTGGGAGAACTTCCGACACCTCACCTGCCAGTACGAGACTGCCACTCGAGAACCTTTTTTCCCCATCGGTTATCGGTTCTTTCTTTAAAACTCAATATACAGTCAAACATGTTGCTATATACAATATTACGATTAGTAACAGATTTTTAAGTATTTATATTATTAAATAGTGTTAATTTGTATAATATTAGCTGCAAATTCACTTACTTGTGAAATGTTATACCACTTCCCTTTTGGTAACGAGTTTCACTGATTACGCACACTCTCATTATCATTAAAAATAATTCTTATTATGTAACTAATATTATACACAATCAAACAACATAAAATACTTTCGTTTTTTAGTTTAACAGTTCAAACTACAGATTTTTTAACAACACACTTTGGCATATTATGTCAATTTTAGTTTCCAAGACGACCGTTAGGGGTGCTTCAAATTGGCACAGACATTTTGTATAGTAGAGCCAGTTCAGCGTACTTGTATATATAGAGGTCAGTAATATAAACAAATTACCCCCATGCCTTCATACATTTGAAGACGGCTGCCCAACAGCGCCAAAGACATCTCGCTAAAGCATTCTAAGGCGGCTTTGCCATGATGTAGTAGAAACCGACGTGTATACCAGAAAAATACTATTAAGGCTTTTTTTAAGAGTCAGGAGACATCAACTTTTTTTAAGGTTACAAAGGTCCTTCTTCAATTCTATAATTGAAATTCATATACATATTTAGTTTTAGACCAAGGTTCGATTTTGCAAACACTTAACGGTTATCTTTCTTTTGTTTTTTCGCTTTTTCATGGTCAATAAACTACCAAAAATTGAGTGAGAAATCACTTAGCGACTTTTTACCGCATACTCTTGGTCAAGACCCTAACGGATCAAATCTTGATTTATAACAATCCAAACTAAGGAAATAATCAAATAAAAAATTTCAATTCACGTGATTATATCACTGCTAACTATATGCTACAAAAGACTTCAGTTCCAATGTATAAAAACGCCTATTTATATTTTTACAATAGTGACAAGACAAATATTGATTTTCATTCAAATAACATGAAAAGGTTGATAAACTCTGATTAATTATTAAAGGCGCCAATGGGCGGCATCGGCATGTAATCTCAAAATCAGTATTTTTTTAATCGCGGATATCCACAGGTCATTCCATTTCACATAGATTATTGTAAAATGTAGCATTAAAAAAATATTAGGTCTTTTATTGTTGTTTGACTAAGAAAATTAGCATTGAAAGTGAGACGCCGATGGGCGTCGTCGGCATGAAAATAAACATTTTTAGGCCGCCCATGGACGCCAAAGGCAATGAAATGAAAGGAATGGGTTAAAAGTACTCTTAATCTAGAAACAACATCTAGCTAACCACACTAATCTCTTATCACACAATCTCTTACCCTTTCGTTCACTAATATATTAAAAAAAAGTTGAGCAATTTCAGCTGAAAATAAACACAAAAGGTTCTCAGTGGCAAAAATCAAAAAATAAAATGCAAATAGCCGACAAAGAAAAAGACATATTAGTTCGGCTAGCGGTTTAATAAAAGTATTTATCCATCAGTCGGATAATCAGTTTTAGCTTTTGGAGCGGGTGTGTTGTGTAGTTTATATACCATACGCCTCTAAGGTAATTCCTACAGAAACGATTGATTTATACAGAAATCGGAATCGACATTGATGAATTAAGATAAATATTTCTTTCTCATGATGTTTTCTTTCAAAGTTTGCAGATGATACACTGACTTAAGGCATTAATTCCATTTATAAACAATAGTTTACCACACCTTTTAGTTTTACAATATATGTTGACGACTCGGTAGTCCAGGGATTGAGCGTATGGCTGCGGTACTACGGGCCGTGGGTTCGAATCCTGCAAGTCTTTGTATAGGCAACAAATAATTGTTTCGGGTCAGCGTGTTTGTCCATATGTATGTTAAAAGTATCCACGACATTATGCAGGAGAAAATCGTAGTGCAACGTTTTCCTAAAAAAAATTAGTAAAACTAATTTGTCACAGCTTTGCAATTATACTGTTTAGTTCGATCATTCGATCGTAAGAGGTCTTAGGTCTTACGGAATGCAAACGTACCTAAATACGCATTGAATCAAATTTGGTCTTTCAGTGACGAATAATCAGTATTGAAGTGGTAGCCCCGTGCTAGTGAGCGAAGAGTAGAGGGATTCCCCTCTAGATGGAGTGTAGATCTGGTGAAATACGCAGAAACTCGATGGATAAATATTAAGGTCAATGTTCAGCAGGTTTAACAATGGAATGAAGTGATGATGATACTGACAAAAAAATAATTAGTTGATATGACAATTATTTCCCTCAAAATCCGTTCAATGCTTTTTCGTTACTTTCTATTTGTAATGTTTTAGAATTTTAAAATTTCTTTGTTCTGTACCAATGTCTTCACAGTCGGTGTGTGATGAGAATATAATATAACCACCAAAACTATATGACAGTGCCATAGCAGAGGAGATTAAAATAATAAATATTTCGAATAGTAACAAAATATATAATATATAATAGATTTCCCCCCAAAAGGGGGAAAATCTAGGTATAATTAAAATATCATAGCATATTTTAATGACGTTCTACAACATTCTATACTAAATTTTGTGCAATTAATACGGTAATCATTTCATTGGTAGATAAGACAGTGTAAACAACTAACAGTTAAGTATTAAGGAATATTGAACAACTTAATAACTTAAATATAGATAAAACTGTCTCGTTCATACTGCCTTATGCCATATACATTGACTTATATATTACTTTCTTTTGAAATCATTGTACATTCAGGGATAACCACAAGAAAATAAGCTTGGACATAATTTTAATTTATAAAATATGTAAAATAAATCAGACATATTATAATTGTAATGGTTATAATAACAAATTTCGTCTAATTGACATAATTCAATTAAGTAGTTCTGGACAGAAGATAGGTATTACCTATTCAAATATAATTTAAGACTGATATCAAGTGTGCTATCTAATTATTTACGTTTTAACTCAGCCAAGTTTTAGTGACCAAGACGAATGCTTCTATTGAGCAGCATAATCATTTGATATTTAATTTTGAATCCGTTCCAAGTTATTTAAATCAGTAAATACGACAATAGAGCGTCAATAATCAGAGTTTAACTAATTTAGAATGCAGCCCACAAAGAAGTAGAAATAATTGTTTAGACCTGGTGCATCAAAATATACACGACATGATAGGCAAAGAGTTGGAAATTGAATTGTTTTTAAATAGAAACAACATACATATCCTTTGTAGTACTGAAAGTTGGTTAAAAGATTATAATCTAATGTTTAATTTAAGTAATCACCAGATAGTCAATTCTTTCAATAGAGGAAAAACTTTACGTGGTGGCTCCTTAACATTAGCAGATAAATTATTCATATTTCTTATTTTTTAATAATTTATTGTTTCTTTTAATGGTGTGGTGAATTCTGAATTTTAATGCCAATAATTTCTTTAGTTCTAGGTTAGGCTTCCACATATCTAAACTAGCAAGCAGACTCAGCTCTGCAGCTTATGTTGTAAAAAAGATTAGAGGTCTCACTAGTGAGAAGACAGCTAGATTAGTTTAATTCAGTTATTTCCGTAGCATAATGTCTTATGAGATTTTGCTATGAGGGAATGCGGCTGATTTAGAAACTATTTTTGTTTTGCAGATGAGAACCATAAAAGCTATTTACAACCTAAAACCGAAAGAATCTCTCAGAGAAAAATGTAAAGGAATAAATATGACGGCGCCTGCGCCTATGCACGTGCACGCCTCTGTAGCTAGAAAGAATTATTGTAACGAATACGTGCACCGCAACACTGCGCGTTGCACCTGCAGCGGCGCTCGGGCCTAGCGCCCCCCTTTCACCCAAGGGGGGCGCAGCTGGCTGCGTGGTATGCTATGAGCAGTCCCCACCTCCTTCACACGTTTTCCGGAGGGTTGCCCAAATTTGCTTCGGGCGCAGAAAAAAAAAGCCGTTAGAGCAATCTTGACTCTGGCGTGACTCGGTACATTTGTTGTACTCCGCTACTAGATAAACCTCGTTAATTCATGGAAACGAATTAATTATTATTCTCAGCTATTAAATTAGTCTCAGCACTATTTATAGTTGATTATCTGTGATCCGTGTATTTTGTAATTGTAAATTAATTCTATTTAAAAGAAATGTCCCGCTGGGTTTCTTGCTGGTTCTTCAAAGGACGGGGGTTTTCTTGGAACCAGTGGTAGAAGTACCTACTATATTGAATAAAAATAATTATATTCTATTCCGAAAGCCTTTTATGTAATAACCTTACATTACACATTAGTAATTACCTTCCTACATCAGAAGTGATATTAAAGCTTTCCATAATAATAACCTTCCATTTTAACTATTTTTCTACAAATACATTAACTTTGGGCATGCAGTATATTTACGAAAATTTAATGCACGTTTACAAAAATAAACCTAGTTTCAGTAAAAATGTGATATATACACATATGTGTGATATATCCACAGATTTAGTAATTCATTAATGGAGCAATGTATACGCTATTACAACAAAGTCACAAAAATTTTCAAGGTCGCCCTATTACCAAGCATAAGCATTTTATTAACAAATATAAAAAAGATTAGTATAATAAATCAATACACGGTTGATAATAAACCGTGGGAATGAAGTGGTCACTTACAAACTGTTTCTAAAATAAGTGTTGTAAATAGTTTATACAATCTTTTATATTGTATAATTTACTTCAAAAAAGAGATGTCTTGGGTTTTCGATTCCTTGTTACGTCGGGTATTCGAAACCCGCTGCCCTCAGCGCTGCGACAAAACGCTCAGCTACTGCGTTACCGTCCCTAAAGTTATTATTTCTACTTCATCAGCCCAGAAAAATCCACTGCTGGGCGATCCACCTTAATTGTCACGCTTCTCAGGCGATGCAATATATATCTCGCTCCCTTGATGCTGCTCCAGCTGCCGGATATTCCATGCCTGGCGCAAAAAATAACCATTTTGTCAGCATCGTCATCTAACGGAAGCCATGAGATTTTTGTGGACTTACGAATTGTTGCCTCTTACGACACCCAAAACTCAAAATGGGATGATGAATTCTTTCGATATCGATTTAATACTACTATTATAATTTTACAGTACTCTACCATCCTGGGTCCAAAATAAGAGAAATTAAATTCAAAAATTTTAAATGGTTTTAATACAATAGTTAACAAAAATTAGTGGTTGCCGTCAGAGGAGACTCACTTTGTGGCCAAGCCAGATTTTGTGGAGTGCGATAAATGGCGATATCTATACGAGTTATGGAATCCTCATAACAATGACAGGAAATAGCACATAAATTCACGACATTTAGTACTGAAATCGCCTTTTCATACGTCTGGCAACTGTGACAATTACGCCAAATTGTCTTTACCGTGGGAGAGACTTACGTTATGTAGACTGTCAACGGATTAATAAGGTTTCGCCGTCTGCTATTACATGAATACCCATAATTAGATTTCAGAAGCGTTTCCAGTCAACCCGTAAGAAACTGAGTCAAAGTTATAGTAATAATGTATTCATGTATAAATATTGAAAACACTTTGAAAACATACCAAACAATGTTTAATGATCAACCGCTATAGATAATAAAGATACTTATTAATTAAAATATATATTTGTGTAAATAGTAAAAAATAGTCAAGTGCAGACAAGTAGTACGACTTGCATCCTCAGGGTTCTATACAAACTGAATTGTATATGTAGATATTACTTCCTAACATGATCGGAAGGTAAATGGGATTGAAACACAAACTTAACATACCAATTGCAAAAATGTTCTTCCATACATTCGCCTACACATAATACACATGTAAAAGAATTATGGGACTACAAGCTACAAAGAAACGATTATTAGGTTTTTTCTTTACTTGTGATTTTGTATTTATTTTGTCGTGGGTTTTAGTAGATTTAACTACGTAAGAATCTAATAAATAAATAATGTTATTCCGAAAGATTTAGATAAATATCGAAGTAGATTTGACCGCGACCGAACCCGTCTTCCAAATCAAGGCCATTATCATAAAAAGTGCAACTTTAAAAAGTCATAGCATCTGTATTTTTAGAAGTCTCATCATTTGATAAATAGTTTTGCCGGTTTTCGCAATAATAAAACATGACCTATCAAATTTTTAAATAGTGTTTGTAGATGAAACAAAACCTTGAGGGACCTGCGTATCTACTTGCGTGTTGATTAAATTCGTAGCTTAAATTGAGTTACGAATGAATTTGTTACACACATATATTTTATGCAACAGTATGTAAACGTATAAGCAGTATATAAAATAATAGCTGATGTCTACTCGCTTCACTAGGCGCATGATGATATTTTATTGCGAAACCTAATAAATGTTTTTTTGATTGAATTATACATGTGTCATTTATTCACATTCAGTGACCTGGTTCTTTCGGGTCGATCATTCAAATGGATCAATTCCAGTTTCAGTACTCTGTGATCTGTGAGACCCGCTCGATAACGTCGGTCGTTAGACATTACTACACTCTTTGATCGTAGGTGCTGTCAATTGTTTGATCTAGAACATTCAAAAAATGTAATTGAAATCATCACTATTTTGATGCAACCCGAATCAGATAAAATGAACGCTATAAAAATCATTCACAGTTGACACATGTCTAGGGACTGTCGCAAAGTCTTAGTAAGCGTCTACATTGTTGCTGTCTAAATTGTTTGGTCAAGACAGCCTTACAGCCCATACTCGTAACTCACTCTGTTCTACCCAAGGTTAGCTGGTAAAGAAGCCATAATATAACATTAAGCTCGCCTTTTGTACAAAATATCAGTGCAATGATAAAATAAATCAATAAATATGTTAATATCGTAAAATTCAACACCTTTAAACTACAGTGTCTTATCACCGGTTAAAGGAGCTCACCTCACTGCTCACCTTGACCCCTAAAATATTTGATCAATGAAATATATCGATTGCCTTCATTTATTGAAGGAAAGAAAATAGAAAGATAGAGCGTGTTAATTCGTTGCTACCATTACTAAAAAAACTTAATAACAAAAATCAACGTTCACATTTGAAAGCAACGACAAAAAAAATCGATTCAGTATAATGCTACAAAAACAGAGTTTCCGCAACGATGATATGCATTCGGACCTACATAAGGTGAGACGCAAGCAATGTTATCTCAACACCAACATTTATTTACCACAAACACTAGGTACCTGTAACATGTATCTGTACTATAATTTTTGTACCTTGTAATATTCACATTAAATCTATTAATTCGATGGTTCTGTGTATTCTTTACATGAAACTAATCTATGCTACCTTCCCATTTAAAGTGTTGACATTTCCTCGAACCTCAACTTTAGGCAGTTCATTGGGTCTATGGAAGAAGTATCTGCAAGAAAGTTAGATGTCCTTAATAAAGAGTGGTTTTAATCCATTCCGGGCAGCTTTTTTCTCTATATAAAGCGCAAGTCCTAGCCTAATATATAGAGTAATGCAGCCACATATGGGCCATGAAATGTCATGTAGCAGTATTGAGTTCAATGGAACGGACGTTGTCTGATTAAAGATCCAATCATACTAGTCTTGAGCCGATACGGAAAGTAGCATCTCGTTGTTTTCAATCGACTTCAAACTTCTTTTTTTATGTGCGAACTTTTTTCTAGGCAAACCTATTTTGATGATTCTTTTTTTATTTGACATCTAGTACTTCTCATGTGCTTCCATATAATTTTGATCAAGATCTGACCAGTAGTTTTGAGTTATCTTTAATAAGACGTATTGAATTGACTTCATGTTATCATTTTATTTATATTAAAGTGGGTTGTAATTTTTTTTTAATTTAACTTTCATTGCGAAATCATTTCCGAAAGTATATGTAGGAACTACATGTTTTAATTCCTTCTCCTCTTTTACACTATCAAACAACTAGACGAATAGTCGAATCTTTTATCCACTTAATCAGTTATATTACAGCCTTACATCCATTAACTTCTATAATTATTAATGGAATCAGGCGTTACTTTTTTGGTAATGTATTATATTTAAGTGTAATAAGCTAAGTTCCACGTATAAAATAAAAATGGTGTGACTTACCTAGTTTTAATACCCCTACCTACCTCCCTTAATTGCGTGCACTGTCATCTCCGCTACTAATACCAGTTCTGCTCCAACACTAACACACCACTAAAAAAGATACAACTCTTAATACGATACGTGTTCCTTCTCTAAACGAGGCATCACCAGGAGAGGTAGATCTGCGGTGAATCACCGCTAAGATGAAGTCTTAACGTATTTGTGGTAGCAATATACATGTACTTGAGGCTCTTCAGGTGGTCTTCAAACTAGGTATGACACATAACTTTTATTTTTTACGCGAATATTACTTACTTAATTCAAAAACATTTAACCCGTACTTCTATAAGAGACACGCGTATTATTATTGTGTTTCAAACACTTTATTACATCTAAATATCTATCTCGCTGATCTCTTGAAATCTTGTCAGTTATGAGAAATAACAATGAATTTACCTTGCAATAGATTTATTTAAAGTCGTGTACGAGTAAATGATTCTTAGGAATGACATTCGATTTCCCGCAAAAGATAGTAAATGGAAATACGCATTTATCATTTCTATTAATACTATTTGATTCTAGTATAAATCAAGTCTTTCCAGCATCATGGTTTTAGTTGTGCTTTTGAATGTGATAATTTTTCTATTTAATTATAAAGTTATTTATGAATTAATCAATAAATTAACTAATGTTTGATAATACAATTTATAAGTGAATGGATTGGTACAACCTCAGTATTAACACAGACTTTAAAGCAAGAATAAAACTGCAGATGACACCTCCTGAGGATTAAGACAAAATGTCTCGAAACCATTAAAAAGATTATCTGACCCACTACATCATTAACTATACAAAATACAGCTGTATTATTTTTCTATTTTACGCTGGTATTCTTTTAGAGCGTAATTCTTTACCGGTCGTGCTTTTTCACGATTCGTGCCGTAGCTATAATATAAAGGTCTGAAGATATGAATAATCGACATTTAGATGAAATTTTTGATACATTTACGTTAGTTAGTACAATAGTCCTTCTAATAATATCTTGTATGAAATTACACACCGCGACAGTCGTTACGTAAGTTACAACAAAACTGTGTCCGTGAAATAATTGTTACATTCCGGTCCATGAATATCAACATCAGGATTATCAACCTGTAAAGCAGTTATTAAACTACGTTAAATACCGTCCAACCCGCAACAGCAACGAAATCAATAACTTTCTACTATCATATATTTCTGTGAACTTATATTAAAAAAGCCATCCAAGCCTCCATCAAGCTTTTTATATAATAAAGATAAAAAACTAGCACACAATCCACCTAATAGTAAGTGTATGTTATGGTCCCTAGACGTCTACACTCATTTTCGATTTATAATCAAATTTTTAAATTTAAGCTACAGTAGCCTAATGGCAGGGCGCGGACCGCGAACTCAAAAAGGTCGTGGGTTCGAATCTGCCATTCGACTACTGGTGTGAACCACTCGTAACACAAGCAATTTAAGCTTACCACGAGTGGTTAAGGGGAATATTAGTAATGTTTATAGAATTGTTAATATTCTTTTCTAAAAAAAAATCTTATCTACCAACGTTACACTTAGAGCTGATATAAAATGCCTCATTTTCACTAAAGAGGTATCCGGTTAGGTAACCGGTAAGTGTAGGTACACTTAGCATGCGATAAACACCAGCATTAAGCTGCTATACTGGTACTTTCTGAACGCTTAGTCTTATCCCAGTCGTGTCGTACCATTCGTGCTACCATAACCTAAATATAGCTTCAGCGTGGCTGTACCACATATAAAAATGTTTTGTCTCAGTATTGAATGTTAGTGTTAAATAGTAATGGTTGTAACGATTCATCCGTAGTCTTCTTAGCTTTAAGTTGGTTACAGGTGTACATGAAAGGCCGCAGTAAGCAGTTGCCATCAGATAGTTCAGATTTATAAATGAACATTATTATTATTGTATTTGTGTTATAGAATGGAGACAGCTATGAAAATGTTATGAAAAACAAAGTACGAAAATATCATCATCGTCATCGTCATTACAGCCCTTCACCAGTCCACTGCTGAACATAAGCCTCCCTCAAGGAATGCCACAAAGCACGGTCCTGAGCCACCTGCATCCATCGACTTCCTGTATGTCTTACCATGTCGTCACTCCATCTAGTGGGGGGATCGCCGTACACTTCGCCTACCGGTACGAGGCTGCCACTCAAAAACCTTTCTTCCCCAACGATTGTCGGTTCTTCGAGCTATATGACCGGCCCATTGCCACTTCAGCTTACTAATCGGTTGGGCTATGTCGATCACTCTGGTTTTACTGCGGATATCCTCATTTCTGAGTCTATCACGCAGAGAAACTCCGAGCATAGCCCTCTCCATAGCTCGCTGAGCGACCTTGAGCGTCCTCATACGGCCAGCAGTGAAGGACCACGTCTCAGTTCCATAAGTCATTACTGGCAACACTCAACACGTTCGTTTAAGGTATGGCTGACGAGAAGATGTGTCGTATTTTCCCGAACGCTGCTCAGCTGAGTTGAATCCGTCAATTGACCTCTCGACCGAAGTTGGACTTACCTAGTCGGACTATTTGT
Organism: Parnassius apollo; assembly: GCA_907164705.1. Classification (NCBI taxonomy): domain Eukaryota; kingdom Metazoa; phylum Arthropoda; class Insecta; order Lepidoptera; family Papilionidae; genus Parnassius; species Parnassius apollo. The sequence continues at coordinate 1,154,968 of CAJQZP010000451.1, forward strand.
CCCAGTTAAGCACTAAACTATAGATAAAAAACAAATAAAAAGTATCTAAATAATATCTAAAAAACTTACTTTCATTAAACTGTCCCAAGTATCCGTGAAAAGTTAGTTTATTCATTAAAAGCAAAATAACACGACTCTGAAACTTCTGTACTGAATATAAAATGATAAAAGCGTTAAAAAATGTAAATGAATTCGTAAAGATCTTTGTGTTCAATAACTGTTTACGAGTAATAAGAAAAAAAAATATATATATATATAAGATATACGGCTGTTAGAATTTAACATATAAGCGTTACAAAGAAATATATAATATGTTTAGATTCGTGGTATACGTGATAAAGCCACGCTACAGCTAAATACCAGCGTAAGATAATAGCCTAATGCTGTTTCATATGGTGAGTGTAGAGAACCAGAGACCTTTTATACTTATAGGATAAGGGGCATTTCTACTTAGTCTTCAGGGGTGACAACGGATCTGCATTTGGGTTCTTAATCGATAATAGATGTAGATGTCTATGGGCCACAATATGTGGGTACAATTACTCATAGACAGCTACATTTATCCTCGACTAAGAATCAATATGCAGAAGCACTGTCATCCCTGAGGACTAAGATGGTATGCCTCGTTTCCAGTAAAAAGGATCTCCGGTTCAATACCCTCACCATAAGGAACACAGCAGATTTGACGTCCTATTTTACGTTGGTATTCTCTGAGAGCGAGGTACTACCCCGGTCGAGCCAACCCATTTGTGCTACCATAATAATAGTTGCAGCATGACTCTACCACGTATTAACAGTTTCCTCCCTGTCCGCTAAAGAGACACAATACTTAAACAGACGAAAAGTTCGTAATATATGATTCACGGGACAGGAAAGGGGTTTAATTTATGTGAGACTTATAACAAAAATAATATTGTATCATCTGTGTTACTCGACTAGTATCTCGTAAGAGGACACTAATGATTTTAGGTTTGTGATTGTGTAGATAGCAATGGGCTAGTCACATACAAGTATAAATTCTTGCACAATTTTCCATCTAAGCTCATATTGTTTGGCTAAACGTGGTCCGAGTAGCTTGTTGTTCCTTGGACTCCGCCTACCCTCTCAGGAATTACGGCATGAGCATCAAGTCCGTAATCCCCGAGGGTTCACTAAAAACATTGCGCAACGTGGCGGACACTTCCTTGCCCTAAAATCCCTATACATAGAAATAAGAGGAGGCCTGTGCCCAGCAGTGGGATGCATATAGGCTGTAACCTTAACTTTTTCTAGTCAGTATGCGGATTATGTGTTTATAAATTTAAAATTACTAATATCTTCCGGATTATTAATTTACTCCTATGCTCCCACAGAAAACGAAGAGTTTCTGTAATCTATTTAAGAACATTAATGTAGATGATATAATGCGTCTGACATAACTAGTGCGCTTATAGATTATTTTTAATACATAAACATCGTTAGTATTGTCAACAATACGTCAAACTAATTCACAAACAAAATGTCTTTAAGCGTTTTCCAAGGTTTTATGGACGTAACGACTGAAAGATTAGCATTCGATAAAATCTCGCCGACCACGTGGACTTTGACACTTTTACAAGTCCCATTTTTTTCTAGATCATTGATTTTTGTCGATGACAATATTTCCATATTTCTATTCCAAAAATTCAAACAGGCATTTGTTGAATATATGTAAGCGGATATCGGCAGCGTGAAAATCACAATTATTTCTATATATTACTCGAAATTATTTACGTAAAAAGATAAATTTATTCACACAAATACTTTTATAACAATTTTATAATAAAACACTATAGTAAAACACTAATAAAACACTAGAAAAATCTAAAAATCAACACAACAACTTCCAAATGAAAATGGCATACGTACTGAACGTAGAATATAACATTTCATATTGATTCTATAATGCCAAACTTCTTTATAGAAAAGTAGTCTCTAAATATAAGTATTTATGGGTTAAAGTGCTATGGGTGGGTGCGGTCAAATTGGACCTCTTGAATTTTGACGGAACATCGAAGCGGTCAGATTTGGACGCTTGGCGTTTGAAAGATTAACGGTTAAAACAAAGTAAACTTTTGTAAATTTACTAAAAAAAGTTAAAGTTACAGATTATATTATTTATCACTGCTAAGGACAGGCCTCCCTCATTCCTGAAAGGTCTATGGAGCGATCAGTCAGCTGCGCTCCAGTTACACCAGTGCGCGTAAATTTCAAATTTGGTCCGCATATATTTTACAGTACACAAGTAAATTGGGATCGTCTAATAAAATTAATTTATATTGAAGTCGGTTGTATAAAATATTTAATTTTACCACTTGTTGTGCTGTGGTTAGATACTGTCGCGACTCTGTCGTCGCAACACGTTATGGAGGTTTAGGAAAGATTCTGTATATTCTTTCTTAATTTACTTTTTAAAACACGCCCTCCTGCCACACTAAAAAATCCTCCTGTATCGTGGAGGCGAGAATCAAACTTACAGTCCACGTCAACGTAGCGAAGCAATTTAATGTTCGGAAGTTGTGGTCTTGAATCTTTATGGAACAGAGAAAGTTATCTTGTAATTTCTTAAAGTACAATGAATAACTATAAATATAAATAATGTTCATACGCTCTCAAGCAAATAAGAGTTGACTAACAAAAAAACTGCTGTTTTATGATTTACCGAGCTCATGCCGAACCAATACTTCGATATGCATTAGTAATGCGGGGAATTATTACAGATTGGAATCTAGCAACTCTTGCACCGAGGGCAATCTGCGGTATTCGACCTAATGATTCTTGTCAGCCGTTATTTAAAGATTTTGGAGTACTGCCACTGTTTGTCATTGCCATTGCTTAAAAACAAATTTGGTCGAATGAAATATAATCTCTAAATCATAAAAAAAACTCAATATTAGACAATATTTGACAATATGTATGTTTAAAATTTAAATTATATATTTATAATAACGTTACAATATATCTTTAAATAAATCTTCTGAAATTCTTATTGACAATGCTCACAATTAATATTTAAATAAATGTTAATATATTCTTCCTCTATTAATTTAACTTTAGTAAAATTACGCATTTAATAATAACTTTATATCAAGTTTTACGCAAATAAATTTTGGTATTAATACTACAATTACAAGAATGTAAATAATGCTAGAAATAATAATACGTTCATAATGCCAGCAGTAAAAAAAATCATAAGAAGTTTTACCGTTATTTCGACATCATAAAACTCTTAACTCTGGTCTTTTTACGTTGATCGACAAGGAGTTTTATGGATAAAAATATTTTTGGGAGAGGCGCTTTATATAACCACATTAATCATACCAGCTATGTCTTGGAAGGTAAAAGGAAGATCGAACGAGGTATTCAGCCTGGTACACGTGCCTTGTTTTGTGTGGTTGCATGGATCTTATTTTGTATAATATACAGAATCTTTCGGAAACCTCAATAACGTGTTGCAACGACAGAGTCGCCACAGTAGCTAAACAAAGCTCAACAAGTGGTAAAATTAAATATTTTGTACGACCAACTTCAAAATAAATAATTTTCATTAGTGTCGGCGGGGATCGATCCCAATTTACTTGCGTACTGTAAAATTTATGCCGACCAAATCTGGAATTTACTCGCACTGGTGTAACTGGAGCGTAGCTGACTAATCGCTCAATAGGCCTTTCAAAAATAAGGGGAAGTCTGTTCTTAGCGGTGATAAATATATAATCTGTAACTTTAACTTTTTTGAGTAAATTTACAAAAGTTTACTTTCTTTTAACGGTTAAACTCGCTACGCATTCTTGGATTTATGCCAATATAATGATTATTTATTTATTTTTAATTTTTGTTAAAACTTTCAACAAATGCCTGTTTGAATTTTTGGAATAGCAATATGGAAATATTGCCATCGACAAGAATCAATGATCTAGAAAAAATGGGACTTGTAAAAGTGCCAAAGTCCACGTGGTCGGCGAGATTTTATTGAATGCTAATCTTTCGGACATAACGTCCAAAAAAACTTGGACAACGCTCAAATACATGTTGTTTGTGAATTAGTTTGACGAATTGCTGACAATACTAACGATGTTTATGTATAAGAAATAACCTATGAGCGCACTGGTAATGTAAGACGCATTACATCATTTAATGATTGCTCATTAACGTTCTAAAATAGATTACAGAAACTCTTCGTTTTCGCTGGGAGCATAGGAGTAAATTTATAATAATCTGTAAGATATTAGTAATTTTAATTTTATGAACACACAATCCGCATACTGACTAGAAAAAGTTTAAGTAATCGTCTATATGCATCCCACTACTGGGCAAGGGCCTCCTCTTATTTTGGATTTTAGGGCAAGGATGTATCCGTCGCGATGCCCAACGTGTTTTGGCGAACTTTACGTTTTTGAATTATTTTTATTCTCATTTCTCAGACATGCAGATTTTCGCATGATGTTTTACTTCACCGCCCTCTGCACGTGGTAAATCAGATCTTAAATTACAATTAACAATTTCATTAGTGAGGGCGGGGATTGAAACCGGGTTGCTCGTGTAATGTGAAAAAGAAAAATATTATAACAAATATTTTCGTTTTTCACACCCATTCTTTACTTTTCGTTCCAGTATTAGCGCCGAAAAACAAATTATATAAAACCTGGTAGGTTTATTTTTTATTTAAGTAAGTAGGTTATTATCATTATCTTCACAAATAAAATTTCAAGCATTTATAAATTAAATTAATTATTCATTCATCTTGATAGATTTAATACTGTGGCATGAATGGCGTATTTTTAAATTCTGCAAAAGTAATAAAACTCTTTGGAATTTTATGGATTATAATTTATAGGTTACGCAATCATAGCTCTATTTTTATTTAAATATTGCGAAATTGTCGCAAAAGGACTACTAGTTCCTTTAAACGTCCGAAACCTTGAAACAAGTTCTTGTGATATAAATAACCAAATAACTCCCTTTCTTTTTGACAGTTAAAATAAACAAGTTTTGATAAATTAAGTTAGCGAAGTCCGGTGGTTGTGCGGTAAGTTTTAAAGTTTATGGTTATCTTTTATCACTGAATAGTAAGCTACGTTCAGCCTTATTAAGTAACCATATTATACACTTAAAGCGACAGTAGCATAATGGTAGGATGCGGACCGCGAACTCAAATAGTCATGGGTTCGAGCTGCCATCCGGTTACTGTCGTGAACCACTCTCAATATAAGTATTTTGAGCTTCCCAAGAGTGAGACATTATTATGGCATTGAGCATAGTGCTTAGGCCCCAGTCATAAGTACTATATCGTCGGGAAATGGAAGATGAGTGATGTACTCGCCATTGATGTTCATACCGTAACCTTTCCAGTCCAATAGCTTGAAAACGTCTTCCAATGCAGCGGTGAAGAGTTTCGGGTATATAACGTCATCCTGTCATACACGTCTCTGCAGTAGGATAGGTTTCGTACTCTGGTTCTGTACTCGGATATCCATCGTAGCTCTACTGTGCAAACATTTCAGCACTTCGATATACCGAAAGTCAACTTGGTACCACTGAAGGGACTGTAGCACTGCCCAAATTTCGACGGAATCAATTCGGCTTTCTCATAGTCCACATACGTGTGTGTGCATGATGTGATATGATGATGAAGTGGCAGATTGTACTCTTTGGGCTCCTGTAATAAATGCCGCAGGATATTTATATGGTACATGGTACTGAAGCCCTTTCGGAAACCAGCTTGTTCGGGAGGCTGGAAGTCATCAAGTCTGCGTACGAGACGATTCGTAATGACTCTCGAAAACAGCACGTAGACGCGGCTCAGGAGGGAAATCGGTCTGTAGATCATTAAGAGAGCGTTGTCGCCCGGGCGTACCCCGGCACTAGATGGAATGACGACCTGGTAAGACATGCAGGAACTCGATGGATGTAAATGCCGTGCTTTGTAGCATTCCTTAGAGGAGGCAGCAGTGGACTTGTGGAGGGCTGTAATGATGATGATGATGACGATGATTCTTTAAGTGCGAACATACTCACGTGATCGGTGCACTGAGTTATTTTGAGAATTAGACATTGAAAAAATCATCGCTTAAAGCTCAGAATTAAATTGCTTAAATATAAAAAGCGTTTTATAATGTTAACAATAAGATTGCTTAAATACAGTGCTTTGTAATATTAAGTAGAATATTGCTTAAATATATAGAGTTCTTTATAATGTTGAGAATATATATTACTTAGATATTAAAAGTGCTTTATAATGTTACAAATAAGATTGCTTAAATGTAAAAAATGCTTTATATTTTAAGCAATATAATTCTTAACTCTGTAATGTATTTAAAAGCATTTATCTTTTACGAAATATGTCTACGCTTAAGGATCCATTTGTTAAGCTCCCTGAAAGTTTATTATGTTGTAAATATTAATGGCCAGGTTATAAATTACAAGCTTCAAAACGAAGTGCTGATAAAAAATGAAACAGTATATAAATAAGGAGATTCATTGATCTGATATATATTAAGAGTCTTTAACGAAAAATTTTAAATTTTTCATAATGCCGGAAAACAATAGAGCAGTCGCTACCTTTACAAACTTTAAGTTACTGTTGCTATTACCGCAACAGTCTATCAAACATAGATTTCCTCCTACAGGGATTTTGCCATAATTGCCGCGGTCGGTGACTCCAGTTCTCTTTTTAAAGTTATTATTAGGAAAATGGAAAATGTTGCTACCCGTCTCCTTATTTGCTTCTTACGATACCCATGGGAACGATATCCGGTAGTGAATATGCTTACACACCTACTACACGGTGAAAACGTTTATTTAATACCTTTTATTTAAATTTAAAAATTTAATTGATTAATATTTTGTTCAATACGTTTAATATTCGTTTTAAGTAATAACGTTTAAAGTTATTAAAATTGTAAATTCATTTTAAAGTTCATATTTTGTGAATTTTCGGTTGAACAAATTATGGAAGAAAGCTGATCATAAATTTCAATATTTTTAGAAAATTAATATATGTATAATATATACTTGTATATACATATATGTATATACATGTATATATTATACATATATGAATATGTGAACGTATATATACAGATGGAGCTAAAGAAGTTTTACTTCAGTCGTGTATAATCACACTCGTCATAAGCACACTCGTTTTTTTAAATAAATATTTATCAAAGCAAATCGATAATCCCAATACTGTGTTTTTACAAATTTAATAGATTTTTTTTTCATTTAGAACAAACTTTTAATTAAACTATTTTATGTTTAGTGCCGCACTGATGTTAGGCCTACAAAATGAATGGGTCGGCTCGACCGAAGAAGGATTTCGTTTTTACGGAATACCCGAATAAAATAGCAGCAGAATATTGCTGTATTTCAAATTGCTGCCATATAGAGCAAAAGAAGCTTGGGTAACAGTTTCTGGAACCAATGGCACCATGTGGTCGTCTGTAAAGAAAAACTTCGGAGCAAAGTCGTACGTCGACGGAATAAAATATTTCAAGGATATGTGAAGACACCTAACACTTGATGGAGCGCTGCGTACTTATTGCTCCACAACCCTATCAGAAAATGCGATATGGCCTGTCGCCATTATTAGAACGTATATAGGCTGTTACTGTATCTGTGTGTATAACTTAATCTCGATTTCTACTAGTATCAGACGGTTAAATGCATTTTAAAATCAACTGCGTGAAAAGCACATTAAGCACTAGTACCTGCAACAGCTACACCATAAGGATACCTATAACATAAACAACCAGCTGTACCCTGGTGTTTCACTCGCATATATCACGTGTCTGAACCACGCGACATGACATGACACCTAGTTCAAGCATTTTAGATAGCAATCTAGGGGAAAATTAGCAAAATTAATGACGTAATTTAATTTTCCCAATTTTAAGACATTTCACATTGCTGTGCTATTTCGAAAAAAAAATTAAGAAATAAACTGTACCTATTTATGAAGAAAATATTCTATTCTTTACTTTAGTCATACGTATCTTGGGGGTAAAGTTGTGTATTTTAATAAAACTAAACTTTGAGAAAAAAAAACGATAAATGATAAATTTAATTTCAATATGTGACTTATCTATAAGAAATAAGCATATGGTATCGCAGACTTTTTTTTCATTTAGAACAAACTTTTAATTAAACTATTTTATGTTTAGTGCCGCACTGATGTTAGGCCTACAAAATGAATGGGTCGGCTCGACCGAAGAAGGATTTCGTTTTTACGGAATACCCGAATAAAATAGCAGCAGAATATTGCTGTATTTCAAATTGAGAACGAAGAAACAAGGGTCTTCTTTTTACTAGTAATAAGATATTAGATATTAGATATCAGAAGTGCTTTACTAGATATCTGTGTGCTGCAGATACGCTTACTATCAGGTGAACTTTATGATTGTCTATTTAGTATAAAAAGTTTTAAACAGTAGGTAATACAACAATTTCAAGGCGAATAAAGAATTTATGTTAAGTCTTAAATCGTGCTACCGATATGCAGTTCAAACCGAAACAAGTTTCCAGTTTTAAATAGCCAGACACAAATTACGTAAAATTGGATTCCGAATGTTTCATTATTTTTGTTGCTTATATAAGTATGATAAAGTCCTAGAAAACATTTTTATTTTTTATTTTACTAATACGTTGCTCGGTTTAGTGGCAGTTTATATTAAGCAGCAACCAGTTTATTTGTCCGAAATTTTATAGTATGTGAACAAACCGAGTTTGATCCTCGATGCCTGTACTACTGTGACTGCTAGTATTGAGAGACGTCTAGTAAAGATGTCAAGAATACACCTGGATTACGCAGGTGCAATGCCATTAATTAAATGGCAAATCCGCTCTACAACGGGAGAATAAATGAGACAGGAGTAGGCTTGTACGGTCTCAAGAATAAGAAAATATGAATATATCAAGTGCTAAACGACAGTAACATAATAGCAGGTTGCAAACTGCGAACTCAAAAGTGTCGTGGGCTCGAATCCGCCATTCGTCTACTCTCGTAAACTACACCAAGCTTTTCAAGCTTTTAAGTTTATCAGGAGTAGTTATAAATAATATTAGTAATGTTAATAGCATTGCTAGTTTTTATAAAAAAAAGCTACCTATCACATGAACAGACTACTGTATCTAAATAGTAAATACATATACCTAATATTTATGCAGTCAATTGCTGATTCTCACTAATAAGTTTGACAATAAATTAACAACATGTCTAAACATATTGTATTATGCATACATTATTTATATACAAATTCTAGCATTATGGCAGATTTTTTGTTTAAAAAATAACTATAAAGTGCTATTTATCTACGACCAATAAAGAAAAAAATCATCTAGAATTTGTAATAAAGTAAATTAAAAGGGGTTTACAATATATGTTTAAATGTAATTAGGTATAATAAATTGCCTTAAAAAGTTTTTGATAGCGTAAAAATGGGCCATGTTTGTGTCGGACCTCGAGCTATCATATGAAATTTAGTTAATAAAAGTGTATCGGGACACTAAAAAGTCTAAAATAAAATAAATAATTAAAAAATCAATAGACTGCAATATAGACAATTTAAAAATAATGCATTAATATGCGGGTATTTAATTGAGGCTTTCTGGTCATAAGATAGTCTGTTGAACCAAAGTCGTGTTTACTTTGTTTACAGGTTATTTTAATTTTGTTTTTTATTCTCAATCGTGTTTCGGTCTTTTTAGTGCATTACTTTTAAATTGCCTATTTTGCAGTCGGGGTTTAGTTTTTTTTTAATTGTTTATTTTATTATTTAATATATTATTCCTTCGATGTATTTATAAATTTAGAAAAAAAATTTCAACTCCTAAGGGTCGCAAAATAGGAGATAAAGTTTTTAACGTTCGACATTGTAGTTATTAGCTTTAAATTTTTATAAAAATAAGAACTAAAAATGTGGTATGTGGTTCAATTTTAGGTCTATAGAATTATTCAATTGAGTGAACACTAGTTTTCATTAAAATGTTGCCATATAGAGCAAAAGAAGCTTGGGTAACAGTTTCTGGAACCAATGGCACCATGTGGTCGTCTGTAAAGAAAAACTTCGGAGCAAAGTCGTACGTCGACGGAATAAAATATTTCAAGGATATGTGAAGACACCTAACACTTGATGGAGCGCTGCGTACTTATTGCTCCACAACCCTATCAGAAAATGAGAATTATGATATAGGCTGTTACTGTATCTGTGTGTATAACTTAATCTCGATTTCTACTAGTATCAGACGGTTAAATGCATTTTAAAATCAACTGCGTGAAAAGCACATTAAGCACTAGTACCTGCAACAGCTACACCATAAGGATACCTATAACATAAACAACCAGCTGTACCCTGGTGTTTCACTCGCATATATCACGTGTCTGAACCACGCGACATGACATGACACCTAGTTCAAGCATTTTAGATAGCAATCTAGGGGAAAATTAGCAAAATTAATGACGTAATTTAATTTTCCCAATTTTAAAACATGGTAATTTAATTTTCCCAATTTTAAAACTGTGCTAGTTCGAAAAAAAAATTAAGAAATAAACTGTACCTATTTATGAAGAAAATATTCTATTCTTTACTTTAGTCATACGTATCTTGGGGGTAAAGTTGTGTATTTTAATAAAACTAAACTTTGAGAAAAAAAAACGATAAATGATAAATTTAATTTCAATATGTGACTTATCTATAAGAAATAAGCATATGGTATCGCAGACTTTTTTTTACATGGAGTAAAGATTTTTATTTCTGTAGAACATTGTATGTATGTATCACTAACCATTACGCCAGCACACGTGACTTGTTTAACAAAAATTAATTATTGAGGGCTAGGTGAGAGGTTATAAGCCTACTAAATATTTTTTAAATCGGACTGGTAGCTCCAAAAATACAGACAAGCTAAAAAAAATTCTTTCGTGTTATTATATTAATAGTATATTATAGTATAGTATAGTATAGTATAAATAAAAAAAATAAAAATAAAATTTGTTTATTTCGGACAACTTGAATCCATAGGAATTGTTAGTAGAGATAAACTTACATTTATGTTAGTAAAATAATTTGTACTTTTTTTAAGGTATACAGATTGTATAAAGAAGTATACAGTATAGTATAGTAAAGTATAGTATTATTTCGCTCTTCCTTTGGCAGACAGTAAATTAATTTCGTAGAATTTTTAATTTTTCCATGTATATTCTCATATTCAAGTGCCCTTCAAATACGTGCACCATCACAACCTTGTTTCTCCTGAACTTCTCCTAATAATGATTATTATGCCTATTATAGGCATTCCATTAGTGCTAAGATTTGTTTCATCAGACCACACAACCAAACACACAAAATTTTGGATTGCGGGCTACTTCTAATCATTCATTGCGATAACATTTGAATGTATTTGTACTTTTTCAGCACACGTCAACAAGTTACCTGAAGCTTTTGGGTAACACTAAAAGTATATCAAATATGCAGATTTTGCTGCTGTTTGCATCGTACACATTTCTTGGAACATCCGATATTTTACTAAAATTTTTCGTAACAACTCTCTTCATACCATTGTAGAGTTAAAACCATTGAGTTATAATGTACTACGTACTAGAGAAGCTATTCCAAACAAAAATTGTGCGCTACTTCTATGTCTTCGCGCATGCGCGGTAATAGTAGAGTCGCGCATGCGCAGTTGGTATAAACGCGCTTTGCGCTTGCGCGGTCAGTTTTTGTTATTATAGATTATACGTAAGTAGAATGGTCAGTATGTAATAATTGTTTATTTATATTGTATTGTTAATTATATCGAGTACTTACAATTTTTTAAAATGTTTTTTATTTTGTATATGTGCTAATTTAATATAATATTACATAATATTATGTCAGAATTACATTTTGATGATATTGTTATCTGAATATTTTAAAAGGTATCTATGTCAAATATAAAAAAACGTACTAAATGTATGTTTAACAAAACTTATTAACATAAAATTTAAATTACAAATATATTTATTTAAATTAGAATCATAAATGTTGTAAATAATCGTTCATAAATGCTGGGCACGCGAGAGTTAAAAATGGACGAATTTATTCCACTTTGACTTTGAAGTGGAAACCTAAAAATAAAATAAAAGAATAATAAGCAGATTTAAACATGAAAAATTTAGCTTAATTATAATAACTTATATGTTTCTACAAAAAAAATGTGTAGTATAATAATATATTCGTCCTAAACTTAAGTACCCACAGAAATGTCGCATCTGAACATATTAATTTCATAATCTATATTCAATGATACGAGATGGCGTCTTAGGAATAATTTGCTTTATTATTAATTTATAATACTTTTTTATTGAATAAGTATCTTATTAACCGATGAAAAGTAATTCCTTGGTTTTTACTGACATTTCTTGAATTATTTGTGCAATATCTAAGTACACAAGACGGCATATTTTTATCAAGAGATTTTTTTTAAATCAACACAACACGTGACAACTCTACAAGCGCCTAGCGAGTGACTGATTAAAGTGCAGTGCATGCACCGCAGTTGAGTGGAACAGAGTAGCTGAATGCAGTGTCTCCTCTAGTACGTAGTACATAATAGCTCAATGGTTAAAATAGAACTTTTGTGATTTAAAAAGTAAGCTTCAAATTAAATTGTTCTTGATAAGCCATTACAAATAAAAAATTGCGGGAAGTAAACGCAAACAGCAAACATTGGGTGCGTTTGGCAGAAAAAAGCGCTTGCAAGCGCTTGTAAGCAAAATGGCGAAACTAAACAGTTTTCGGCCAGGACACGTTTGCTAACTTCGGTAGCGCTGACACATTCCGCCATTTTGCTTATTTAGTTTGTTTGTTTTGAAGTAGAGTTTATAAGTTGTTTTGTGCAATATTAGTTTTAAGTAATATAATGACATTAATAAACATATACATGTTATTAAAAATTCATGATTGGTAAGTTTTTAATATGAATACTTTACAAACATATATTTAAATTAGGTTAGGTTCCCCGGTTAAAACTAACTTCGTATCCTAGAGGAAAATAGCTACTTACGATTTGACAGCGCTTACCGCTTACGATCGCCATTTTGCTCACAAGCGCTTGCTAGCGCTTTTTTCTGCCAAACAGCAAACAAAGAATAATAACAACACACGGTTATCAATATGTTTGTTACAATTTCAAAATAATGTTCTATTTTTAAACTTGTCTCGTATACAAAAAGGGCATACTTAGATAATAAGATTTGTAATTATTTGTACTTTATATAGGATTTTTAACTGATTATTAAACATGATACATTTTCTTTTAATTAGGTACTCTATTGTGGAGTTTTTAAAAATGCCTTTATAAAATTTCTTAAGCAGTCTAGGTTAGGATGTAAGTTCGAGTCAATATTTACAATTTTTAGATAATTGCAATATTCATTCGAAAGATTTATTCTGATTATATACCCTGCCGATTGGTTCAATAAAATAGCGACTGCTGTATTATTAGCATTTTTAGTTAGTTCGCTTCCCAGCTCAGGTAAACTTGTTGAAAAATTTTTTGATTGTGGTTATTCGTATTTTAAAAAACATGCGAATGTTTCCATTAAGTCAAATTTTACACTATCAGTATTATCAATATTTAAAGTACTTTCAGTCCATGTCCCGTTCCTTTTTTCCACCCTGTATGTACATTTATTTTTATAGAAGAGGGGGTAATATATAATAACTTTGCTGTCACTCCTATAACTCCCATGACATTGGAAGATTTTATTAGAGCTGCACAAAAAAGAGCTGAGCAAAAGACATTGAAGTAATATGTACTTAGCAAAAGATTTCACCTTGATACTTTGTCCAAGATTTTACCTATAACACTATTTCGCCAATATAATTTATTTTTACTTCAAAACGTAAAATTACACAAATAATTACTTAAATTATGAAGTGGCGTCGCCAGAAAATCCTCTAATCAATATTCATCCCGTTATTGTCGTAAGAGACGACGGAGGGCAATGGAGCAGGAGATTTACAGCGTCTAATATAAATACTGTCTTTATAACAACTAAAAAATAAAAAAAAACATGCGGTTGCCAACCCGTCGGCCAAGTGAGGCAATAATGGCAAATATTCCCTTTATGGATGGGGGAAGCATCTGTTCAGCAGGGGACTTTTGTTAGGTTGTAATAGATGCTTAGATAATAATTTGTATTATTAGTAAGAGAGGAAAAATTGTGAAACTTTGCAAAAATAAAAATCTGAAGAGAAAGTAGGCTCTTTTCTCGAAGGTTCTTAAGTCATATCGATCAGTTCTTGTACCGAATGAGGCGGTCTCAACTTGTTTAAATTGTAAAAATAGAAATATAGGTGTGGGCTTTGCGCTTGAATTACAATCGTTATTCAAATAAAAAACAACACTCAAAGCTTTATCTGTGTGGATTTATATCATTTCAATTTTTATCAATTCCTTTGCAATGTCAAGTACCACTCAAGGCTACTGAGCAAATTTATGTAACTTGTAGTTAAGAAGGAGGTTCTCAATTCGACTATGTTCCTTTCTATGTAGGTCAAGCGATATTTTCATCTATTGTAAAACATTTTACTAAATACGTTATACTTCATTTAATAAAAAAATCATCCTTGAGGGTGAGAAATGTATAATGAGTTAATAATTATATTATATTATAGTTGTTATCTTGAGCATGGTTCCTCAAAAGGGTCAAAAACTAAAACTTTAAGACAACGTAAAAACCGCTGAGACATAGTGTTAAGATTTAACATGAGGGTTTTCATTGCTAAGTAATAAATATCAATATTAAAAAGTTAGTTAAATAAAAAAAGAACTTTTGATAATAAGTGTATTGGTCGGTACAAAACAAGTGTAGGTCAGTAAGTAGGCAGCTAGTAGCAGCTGACAGGCTGCGTAAAGAGCTTACTGAAAAGAGAAAACCATATACTCTATGTCACTACCACAGCTAAGATAAATCTATTGGTACCCTATATTATAAAATCAATCAAGCCGTTTAGGCTACACACTAGAAAAACATTACTCTCCTTCTAGGGCAGTGAGGTAGAAAGTAAATGCCAACTACTAAGTTAAAGAAAAAAATAATTTCTACAAAAGCTTCTGAAGTCAGAGCTCCTTACGTTGTAAAGGTGAGATGTTTACGTAGTAGAGCCATGCTACAGCTATTTTATGGTTATAGCACGAATGGATCGACTCACACACAGAATACCAGCGTAAAATAGCAGCTTAATGCTGCTGTGTTTCGTATGGTGAGTATAGAAAACCGGAGACCCTTTGTACTGGAAACGAGGCATTCTATCTTAGACCTCAGGGGTCACAACGCATCTGCATATATATATATATATATATATATATATATATATATATATATATATATATATATATATATATATATACATATATAACTAGGAAACGCCACTAACTGGGATAAAGTGTTTAAATGTCAAAATAGTGTATCCGTGCTATGTGTGGTATAAAAAGAAGTGATATCTGTAAGGATTATTATATTATATTTATTATTGATATATACTTACCGTACCATCACTATACATATTTGAAACAGGTTTATTTATCGTGCAATATCCATCACTATTTAAACTAAACAAACGAGAAAAAGATAGAATAGAATAAAATAATTTTTAATAAATATAGATGACAAGTAACTCTTATTGAAAGTCAATATTTTACGTTAGCACTGGTTCGACCTCTGTCCTGGGAAGAACCAGCAAAGAAACCCAGCGGGACTTTTTAATTTTTTTTATATACATGCATATGGCTAATAGAAGCGTGTGCATAGGAAGATAGTCTCTGTAAATAAATATTTTATATCCATTTTACTTAAAATCAGATAACTTTTGATTTTAACTCAATAAAGAAACATTTACCTTTTTTAACATTTATTAGTAAGATTGACTGAAACATTTCGTTTACCTGCCACGGCAACTTCGGAAATCTTGAAAATTTATTTGTTTGCTTCTCCTATTTGCTTTCGCGTAACAGTTGTTTGTTACGCTAACACTTTGTTTTTTATCTTATTAGGTATTAGTATAAGTATAGTATAATAAATTGTTATCTGTGATTGGTGTCTTCCATTTCTTATTACTTTCTTTTTTATTGCTAAAAAGCAAAGCGTCACGTGCAGTCAGTCAGTCTAATCTGACATGTACTTTGTTCACATCATTATTTACAATGTTTTGATGCTATACATTTTCGTCAAATTTTTCAACGAAAGAGAGATTTTTATGAAAGCTGAAACCAAAAAACAGCCAAATAGTATCTTAAGAACATATTGTTTTTACATCATTTCCACTATTGATTTACATTCACAGACGTGTCATACTCAAAATTGCGTAACTTTCATGCTTCAAAATCCACTTAAAACTATTAAACTATATTATGCGATACTACAGACCTAATACCGCCATAATTTTCTCAAAGATCTTTTTACAATTCGACAGTTTCACTTTTAGCTTTTTCTGTCAGCCAGTATCAATTCGCTTCTGGGCCTCTCCCGCTATAGAGAAAAGTCAATTAAGTGCACTACTGATTTTCGATCCTTTTAGTAAATTATGATTACGGCTACCACAATAAATTATTATGACAAATTATTATTACACCTGCGCAAGACCAATTACAGGTTAGCGTCAAGAACTTTACGTCAAACTTAAAAGACACATCATAATGGTAAGTTATCTATTGTGCGAATTACGAGATGATATGCGCTAAGATCGGATGTATGTTGCTTAACTTCAAAAACATAGACTATACAGCAACGTAGCAAAGTCAAAATAAATCAAGAAGTATTTGGTGTGTTTGAACAATTGTTAGATCCGACTGAGATTCGAACACAGGACAGGTATAGTGGAGGCAATTTACACATAAGTATTTTCACATACTCGTTACAGTAATGACGTAAGTGACAGCCTAAATACGTACCACTGCTGAACACAGGCCTCCCCTCATTTCTGAGAGGGTTTTAGGGTAAGTAAGTGTCCGCCGCACTGCCCCAATGCGTGTTGGCGAGCTTCACATGCCTTTGAAATATTTTTTTTTCTTATTCCTCAGACATGCAGGTCCTCACGATGTTATCCAGCAATTAAAATTGTAATCAACAATTTCATTGGTGCCGGTAGGGATCGAACCCGAGTTACTCGCGTTCTGTTGTTGTTGTAGTAATGATGTAACTGCAAACTTTTTTGAGGTTTCATCTCTCTACACGAGGCCAATTTTCCGGATATTTCCTAAGTTGCAAACTAACATTTAATGTAGATTTTTTCATACTTCCAAGAACCATTTTATTCCGTATTTGTGCTTGTAATAAGTCGGAAGTGTATTCTAAGCCATAAATATTCCAATAGCAGATTGTCCTGTCTTTTGTTATGCAAGTGGCTAATTAAATTGCAAGTTATGCTTGAATTATTTATACAGTCGAGTCGTAGGTATATTATTACATGATATCATAAGATACTTATTAGAACATATAGTACCTATATACAGGCATACATCTGTATTCTATTAGCCTTGACCATTGTATTTTACAATTGTACCATTTTATTGTACCCTTGGTTAATTGACAAAAATATTTATGACATTAATGAATTTCTGACATTGTAAACCACATTTTGACATTGTAAAAATATAATTTAAATAATTTTTTTTTAATTTGTTAATTATTAATACTATATAGATTTAAATGTAATTTGTATCCTATATCATATTAAAATAGCAAAACATGTGAGCATAATAAAACTCTGAAACATCTGTATAATTATTAATTACCGTGTTTTATGCTAATAAAAACTGTTATTATTATTGTGGGATATCTATATCGTTTTCTCATCTGGTTGGGTTCTATAAATATATAATTATAAATGAAAATGAAAAAATAAATATACATAAATATCAATAACATAAAATAAATATAAAAATACATAAATAAATAAATAAAAGCCCAACCAGATGGAGGCCCTCGGCAGGGGAGACTAAACGGACGAGGGTTAGGGGGAAAGGGAAAGAAACCGGCGGACGATGCGAGCGGTATCGAGGAGCACCGCCTTCTGCATTTGAGCCCGGAGCGGTCCGCCACGTAGTCCCAGTCGCCTTAGATGACCCGAGAGGCTGACTGGGATTAGCCCGTTTGCAGAGACGACTACAGGAATAATTTCGGTCGGCAGACCACCCCACATGTTGGTCACCTCGTGAGCCAGGTCCAGATATTTTGTTTGCTTGTCTGTTTCGGCTTTCACGAGGTTCTCGTCATACGGAATGGTAATGTCGACCAAAAATATCCTTGACTGTGCCCGGTCCATCAGCACAATATTAGGCTTATTCGCAAGAATAGTCCTGTCTGTGATGATGGCCCGGTCCCAATAGAGCCTGGCGCGATCATTTTCGAGCACGGCTTCCAGCAAGTACTTACGGCATACGGCAATTTCCGATCCACGAGACCGTATTTCAGAGCGAGTTCCTGGTGAAGAATTCTGGCTACTAGGTTGTACCTGTGCAAGTACTCAGAGTTAGAAAGCGCCGAACAACCGGAGATGACATGCCTAAGTGACTCACCGGGATGGCGACAAGCTCGACAGATGTCCACAGTGCCATCCTTTAGGATGTATCTCCGATAGTTGTTGGTCTTAATAACCTGATCCTAATCCTAATTCTAATTATTATTATTATTATTGACCAGTCAATGAGTAGTTTTGAAGTCACATCTATAGTAGGTTTTTTTATTACAGGAGATAAAAAGCATCGTAACTTACAAATGAACTATAATATTATAGTAAAAAATAACGTTTTAAACCAGTTTTTGGTTTTATAAATAAAAGATTTTTTGAGTAAAATATAGCCTAGATTCCGCCTTGCATTGCTTTCTCTGTTCTGCATGTTTACCTGTTCTTAGAGTTTCATTACAGTCAGTTCAGCCATTCTGAAGGTCTGCATTAACAGATATCTCATCTTTAGCTATCATATCAAAGTAAGTAGTCGTGATACTCAGTATAACAAAGTAGAAGCCTGTGTACGTTTCACAGCCGGACCTGCTCTCATTTATAAGATGGTAATTGATCAATTCAGTCAAAACGGACTCGAACTCGGTCACGTGCCTTCGAAATATTTTTATTCCTCGTGATGTTTAATAGCATACAAATAAACTCCTTTTTGAGTTCAACATAAGGCAGTTATTTCGATATTATATGCATACACTTTAATTTTATTTGTAGGTATCGATAAATAGATGTGTGTAAATAGTCATTTCATTAACGTGGTGGAACCACGCTGCAGCTATATAATGGTTGTAGCACGAATGAGTCAGCTCGACCGGGGAACGATCACGTTCCCAGAGAATCCCGGAGTAAAATAGCAGATGCTGCTGTGTTTTGTATGGTGCGTGTTGAGAACCGGAGAATCGTTTTACTAGAAACGATGTATTCCATCTTAGTCCTCGGTGGTGACAACGCATCTGCATTTTGATTCTCAATCGAGGATTAATGTAAATGTCCATGGCGACATTGGCGACATCATCCACTTGCCAACACGTAGACTGTATGCTCGTTTGTCACACTTATTCTATAAAAAAAACATTGATACATGAAGGTGATATAAGAACCAAATATTTGACAGAGTGCATATTAGGACACGAGTTTCGTTGTAAAGATCATATTATTTGATTTGAGTTAAGATTGATTCCCTGCTGAACGCTCAAATTTCACCATTTTCACAATATTCAAATTTCCTAACATTTTTTTTCAATTAATTATTCTAAGCCAGCGATTAACCACAATCCCATCTGAAGGTAAGTGGTGATGTAGCCTATTATGGTGAAGCGCGCTGACTTAACAAAAACCCATTCACTCTTGCCCTGAAGACAACCACATTGTAATCAGATGGAAAGACAGATGCTGGCAACTTATTTCACTCCTTTACTGTACGCATGATGAACGACGTAGCAAACCGTAGGTCATCAAGCTTATTACTCACTAAGATGCGCTTATCGCACCATATCATAATTTTAGGAGACTTTACTACGTTATGGGAGTCCTTGCCTATTTCTGCCACAAAATACAGAACTTGCACATACTCTGCCTGCACTGCTGTGTTAGGTGCGGATGGTACGGAACGCCGGTAAAGAGGCAATCCATCTAAGTCCTCAGAGGTGACAACACATTTTTTTTTAAATAACGTTCCCCCGTACTAGGATTTTCTCCTGTATCGTGGTGTCAGATAACAAACATAAATTGCACAAGGACACACATCCAGATCCGGAACAATTATTTGTAGGCCATACAAACACTTTTTGTACACCGTTTTGTAACCGTATGGTATTCAAACCCGCGGCCCCTAGCGCAGCCACTCATTACTAAGCCACTGCGCCACGGAGCCGTCAAAGACATTTACATATAGGGAACATCTATAGCCTTTGTTGTTAGACGTTGGCTGCTGTAGACTATATAGCCACTTACCATCAGGCGGACTGTTTTTTTATAGGATAAGGGTGATAAACGAGCACACAGTCCACCTGATGTTTAGTGGATGCTGTGGCACATAGACATCTACATTTAACCTCGATTGAGAATCAAAATGCAGATGCGTTGTCACCCTTGAGGACTAAAATGGAATGCCTCGATTCCAGTAAAACGGGTCTCCGATTCTCTACACTCACCACACGAAACACAGCAGCATTAGGCTGCTAATTTACGCTGGAATTCTGTGAGAGCGTGTTCCTTTCCCGATCGAGCCGACCCATTAAAGCTTCAACCCTAATAGCTGCAGCGTGGCTCTACCACGTATAAAACTTGTAACTATAAGTGTGATTGTGAATATTGATAATAAAGACACGTCTAAAATCCACACGATATCGAAATTTAAAATAAAAATGTAACCACATATAATCGACTCCATCAGCACTGATAACAAACATATTATAATAATGGGTGATTTCAACACCAACTTGCTAAAGGATTCTCCTCAGAGTAGCAATCTTAAAGCCATCATGGACTCGGCAGATCTCTATATCCTACCATCTGGTCCAACTCACCACAAAGTGGACACCGAAGATTCATGGTTAGACATAATTTGCACTAGTTCAGCGGATCATGTTATCATGATCAACTGGCTGTTTCCGCGTTTTTTCGACACGATCTTTTGGTCATGTCGTATAAATTAAAGCCTCCCAAGCCAAAGCCAGTGATTGTGTATTTACGCAATTTCAATAAAATTGACACCATTCGACTACACCGCGATGCTAAGAATATAGAATGGGGCCCATTGCTGGATGCAAATAATATGGAAGACAAAATTGCTCATTTGAACACTCAAATTCTCGACCTATTCGATAGGCACGCACCAGTTCGAGCACTCAGGTTACGCCGACCTCCTGCACCGTGGATAACTGACGAAGTGCGTAGAGCAATGAAAAGAAGAGATCGAGCTTTTCACATTTTAAAAAAGAATCGGAACAGTTCCACCTTTCAACAATATAAGCGAGCACGAAACCGCTGTAATCAGGCGGTAAGAACAGCCGAACGCAGCTGCTTCCACAATAGTATTTCAAACTCCTCTTCTGCAGATATACGGAAGTTCCTTATATCCCTGGGATTTGGAAAATCACATTCCAATTCTCTAATCCCAAATATTTCACTCAATGACTTGAACATACACTTCTCTTCTGCATCACGTCTGCATTTGACCACCAAAGCTACGACTCTCCAGGAAATTTAATTCCATGCCTTTGTTATCATGTAATTCTTTCGACTTCAGTTCAGTGACTGACGATGATACTAGAAAAGCCATACTTTCAATAAAATCTTCCGTAACCGGCTATGATGAGGTGAGTAGATCTATTATACTTCTCATACTCGATATTATTACTCCAGTTCTCACTCACATCATCAATTTCTCCCTCTCTACTGGTATTTTCCCCAAGTTATGGCTAAAAGCTTTTATCTTGCCTCTTCCGAAAGTACCCAATCAATCCCTACCCTCCCATTTTAGACCTATTTCTATACTGCCATTTCTTTCCAAAGCCCTTGAATCATTGGTACACAAACAAGTCACCTCTTTCATTTCGAAATGCAACTACCTTAGTACATATTCAATCTGGCTTCCGCCCGGGACATAGTACCACCACAGCGTTACTTCAAGTTACAGAATATTTTAGAGAGGGCATGGAGAGGTCATGTTTGACTGTTATGGTCCTTATTGACTTTTCAAACGCATTTAATTGTGTCGATCACGACTTACTCCTTGGATTACTTTAACGCCTAAACTTATCCTCGTCAGTACTGAACTGGTTTTTCTCTTATCTTCGCGGTCGCCAGCAGGCTGTTCCGGCTGGTCAGGACTTTTCCGACTGGTGCGATCTATATCTAGGTGTACCGCAAGGCGGCATTCTCTCTCCTCTCTTGTTTTCGTTGTTTATCAATCTTCTAACTACCCACCTTCAATGTTCTTACCACCTCTATGCTGACGATCTTTAGTTATACTCACAAGCGTCCTCGGTTGAAATTGCTACCGCTATTGCAGCTATTAATCAGGACTTACAACGCATTTCAGACTTGGTCACAGCGATTTTGTATAACGGTAAATCCCAGTAAATGCCAGGATATTATCATTGGTAGTCGTCGATTGGTGTCACAACTTAACATACCTGATCTACCATCCATTTCTACAAAAACTGTGTAATTCCTTTCCGCACTAGTGTCAAGGATCTGGGTTTAATTATTGACCCGACCCTTAGTTGGAGGTTCCAGGTGTCCGAGATTTGTCGTAAAGTCACAGGCATACTTCGTTCCATCTATCGTCTTAAGTTCTTTCTGCCTCCTTCAACTAAGCTTCTACTCATACAATCTCTAATTCTTCCATTATTTGACTACGCCGATGTTTGTCTCACTAATATCTCTCAGGAGCTGCTAATCAGGTTGGACAGGTTACTTAACAACTGCATACGATTCATCTTTGGCCTGCGCAAATACGATCACGTATCAGAATTTCGCTTCCCAATTAAAGTGGTTGACTATACGCCAGCGCAGAGATTTTCGAATGCTGTCCTCTTTCTTTTCAGTTCTTGATGTTTCTCCTCACCCCTTTACCTAAAAGAAAGATTCCAATTCCGTAGTGACATTCATTCTCTCAATCTCCGATCTTCACGCAACTTATTACTGTCTACTCCTCTCCACCATTCTGGGTTTATGACAAATTCTTTCACATTAACTTCCATCTCCCTCTGGAACAAATTGCCTGTTGACCTGCGAATAATACCTGCTAAAAACGTTTTTAAAAGAAAACTATACGAATATATCCGTAACCAAGAAATTTGAGTCCACTTACTTTATATGTTTATAGTTATTTGTATACAAATTTATGGATATATATATATATATATATATATATATATATATATATATATATATATATATTTTTTACGTATGTGTAGCATGTACATTTTGAATTGAATGTGATCATGACAACTTTACTGCCCATAATTTACTCTCTGTTCTATCCAAAGTTAGCTGGTAGAGAATGCCATATAGCATGAAGCTCGCCTTTTGTACAAAATCTTTGGTGCAATAAAGAATAAAATAATAAATAAATAAATATAAGACAGATACCTACATAAAACATCTACACTTTTGTACCTTCTTTTACCTCTACAAGCAAAGCAAACACGGAGCCCATTCCTTAATTTCATGTACCTAAATAGTGTAACGCTTATACAATAACGTCTGTGGAAAACTAATGCATTAGTAGTGGATATCAAAATCAAAAGGCTCGTTAAAAATAAAGCAGATAGGTACATATAAATGTAATGGCCTATTATTTTACGATACCAGTACATAAAATAAGAAATATTCTTATTTTCTTATTTTATGTACTGCTAGCGTAAAATGCAAAATGTATTAATACTTAATTATTAAAATACAATGCCAACACAATTATTTTATATATATTACGTATAAACAGTAATTAAATTCAGCAAGAATGAGGAGAAAGAACATTTTGAAATACAACAAGAAATAAGTAAACTATTATCAAGTGAATAAATTAACTGTTACCAAAATTAATAATTTAAATACTCCTATAAATAAGTAGCAAAAAGGTCATTTGTGAAACAATTTAAGTGATGTAATGTAAAATATAATATTAAATAATAAATATATAGCATATTTATGTAATAAATATATTGTATCTAATATAACCGAAGTAGATATTTGCTTGAAGTGAATTTGTTTTTTTTAAACATTTGTAACTATGTATGTAATTTGTCGTGTAGTGGTAGCGTAGCAGAATACTTTACCCCATACCGTCCCATGGGTTTCATGAAACAGTTTATGAGCAACAGTATCCTCCTGAAGACAACTCAAAATAATAACAACTTCGATAACCAGCCGGTCAGCAAAGCGTATCTATTGCAAAATATACATCAATATCTATGAGCATATATATGAATAAGGTGTTCGACGGTTGACTCTCTCTTATCAAAAGAAGACATTAATTAGGGAGGATTATTAAAGATCTAAAGTAAATTCGAATATATATCATTAAAATTACAGATGTAAGTACTCGTACATTCCTTAACGTCACGGTGAAAACGTTATACGTAGAATATTATAAAATAATAATCCATTGTGTGCGTAGTAGTTGGACTTTTAAAATTTTATCGATAAATCTAAAAAACGGAACTACAACGGAATATTTTTAGATTGATTGTAAATATATTGACTTTACATGGACTATAACTGTATAAATAAGAGAATTATCTTCTAGTTACGGCCACAAACATAATAATAATAAAAAATCACCATTTATATTGCGGTGTAAAGAGAGAAACATTTTTTTTCTCCAATTAACAACCTTACCTGTTCTTGGAATTGTCTACTTACAACAAAAGCTATTCGGGCATCTATCAAATGCAATTACATCGATTCTAGAGCTAATCCTGAATGCCACAGACTAATCCGAATCAAAGCCAGTCGTGCGAGCGTATCGGTTCTTTACTCGCTAAGCCGCCCGCCAATTGTAGTGAGTATTATTTTAAATTATGTTTATGTTTTTAAATGATGTGACCTAAGCCAGGTTGAGCACACTTGGAAAATTGTCGTTAAGAGAAACATTCCTAAAGAAGAAGCACATAAGGTCACATTCAGCTCTAACTTACGTACTAACATTCTAGCTGTGACTATCTGTAACATGTGGTTTCATGATCTAAGTTTAATTTGCAAAAGTTATGTAGAAAATCTTCTAACACAGCAAATATAAAATATGTGTAAGAATGTTATGTTGATTCTAAAGTATTACTAAAACTTACTAAAAAGAATTTGTGGAACGTAACGAACGTTTGTATAATTTAAAATAATAATTCCACATATAAACATAAAAGTAATATTTTGAATATATTTTAATAACAATACATTATACATATAGTCATTTTATTATATATATATATATATATATATATATATATATATATATATATATTCTCTCCAACGATACGAAATATTAAATATACTAAATAATTCTTGCAATAGTTAAAAACATTTATAATATACGTCCTCGAAATAACCTTGAATTTTAGCAAAACAAAACAACGATCATCGCATCATGTAACCTTACGATTTATTATAATATTCCTAAGTTTTTTTTTAATTCTAGACGTCACAAAAATTGTAATATATTCCAAGAAAATGATATTCTCACAAAGACACAGACTTGTAAAGCAACTTTTGCACAACACAATAATTATGAATTTTATTGCCACAATTTAATTAAACTGATATTATCATCAGAACTCGCGAAGTACGCGGTTTCCCGCGTAAATAAGCTTGCGACACGTATACTCTCACACACGGCAAGATAGAGACTGAGCGACATTCGAAATTTAAATCTACACAATTGCACGCGTAAAAACGAAACTCGTTCAAAATCTTTTCCAGGACAGGTTTTTAACAAACCCTCTTAAACCTTCTCTTTCCAAAAATAGCACCAGTCCAGTTCAGTTCTAAGTGTTATTTTCGCATTTCGTAATTACCGAAATTTCGTACAGTCCGAGCAGTTGCAACATTTTTGAAAAAAAAAAAAAACTACTCTTATTTTATGTACCTGATGTTTGTCTTATTGTTATATGTGTCTCATTTTATGTAATTACTGGGTGCGTTTGGCAGAAAAAAGCGCTAGCAAGCGCTTATAAGCGCTAAAATAGTTTTCGGCCAGGACACGATTGCTACTTCAGTAGCGCTGACACAATCCGCCATTTTGCTTATTTAATTTGTTTGTTTTGAAGTAGAGTTTATAAGTTCTTTTGTGCAATATTAGTTTTAAGTAATATAATGACATGAATAAACATATACATGTTATTAAAAATTCATGATTGGTAAGTTTTTAATATGAATACTTTACAAACATATATTTAAATTAGGTTAGGTTCCCCGGTTAAAACTAACATCGTGTCCTAGAGGAAAATAGCTACTTACGCTTTGACAGCACTTACCGCTTACGATCGCCATTTTGTTTACAAGCGCTTGCTAGCGCTTTTTTCTGCCAAACGCACCCATTGTATCATTTATTGTGCTAAATTATAGAATATTACGAATGGCTTTTGCGAGTATAAAATGTCCTAAGGCCGTGTCTTTTACGAGGCAGAGCCACGCTGCAGCTAACGTTACGGCTGAATATGCACCACGAATTTTTCGCCTCGAACGGGGATGGGCAGTGCTCTTACAGAATACCTGAGTTTCATATGATTAGTGACATTTAGAAAAGGGTAGAAAAGAATATTTTTAATTAATTATTTTTATCCAAATTTTTTAATAAATTTTTAATTAAAATTGATTGTAAATAGTAAGAATTATAAGTTATTTTATACTCTTGCCACAGATTCGGATAAAGTTTCCGTCCCAGGAATGACCAGAAATAAACCCAGTTATATAATAAAAAGACAGATTGTTCAATTAACAAGAACCGGCGACCCTTTTTTCTGGTAATCCCATTTTTGTCTTTAGGGATGACGACGCATTATTCTTAATCGAGGATGAATGTCTGTGAGCCACGACGTTCACTAATTGGTTAAGCTTTGTGTATGTTGTTTTTGTTACTCATACGAAATAATGTGTATGTGTTACGAATTGATGACAGAGATTTGTTTTTCGGTAATTTTATCGATCTAAAAACAAATTATGAGGTTGATTAAACGCATGCACCAACTAAATCTAAATTCTACTCACCTCTCCTTGTATATTTTTGTGCCCAATTACATATAGAGACTATAAGGTTAGTATGGGATTATTTCCTATTGTATGTAATTTTGTCGTTGCTTAAAAATACCACAGTCTATCATTACTTCACAGAGTATATCCATTTCTATAAACTTTTACTTATTAACTTAGAAAATAGAAAAATTAGAATCAAAAGAAAACAATATGTGGTATAACCGAGGTTACGCTTCATCCCAATCCCATCCCATCATATATTCAAGCCTTACAAAATTAGTGTATAACTAAAAATTTGATTGTTTTTTGCAATGGATTACTTTTCAAAAATGAAACCCAAAAACTTTCCAAACTTAATGAAGAAACATATATACATACACCAACAGAATATTATATGTGACAGTTTATATTACACAATATCATACGGAGTGGTTCATCATCATCATTAGAGCCCTTCACAAGTCCATTGCTGAACATAGGCCTCCCCCAAGTAATGCACAAAGCACGGTCCTGAGCCACCTGCATCCATCGACTTCCTGCATGTCTTACCAGGTCGTCACTCCATCTAGTGGGGGGTCGCCCTAAACTACGCCTACCGTACGAGGCTGCCACTCGATAACCTTTCTTCCCCATCGGTCATCGGTTCTTCGAGCTATATGGCCGGCCCATTGCCACTTCAGCTTACTAATCCGTTGGGCTATGTCGTCCACTCTGGTTTTACTGCGGATATCCTCATTTCTGAGTCTATCACGCAGAGAAACTCCGAGCATAGCCCTCTCCATAGCTCGAATGGTAATAATGGTATAATTTTTATTTTTAGCCTATGCTGCGACTAAGTTAATATCATTTTTTGTTCAAATAGCGGCTTGTCTAAAATGTTTCTAACACATCCCGACGAAAAATATATTTTCACAAAATATTACGCAAATAGCTGCCAGTTATAAATGTTTTTGTCCATTTTTTTCAGAACTAAGGGTGACAAAGAACAAGCAATTAAGAATGTCAACTAGACTAAACTCGTAGAATACAGATGCGTTGACAGATCTGAGTTAGACGGAATACTTAGCTACCAGTAAAATAAACTCTGTTTTCTGTCACACACTACAAGAAAACAGTACACATAACATCAGCGTAAAATGGCACAGTAAGTGGGGTTCTTTCTCAGTCTATCCGACCAATCTGTGCCGTGCCCTTATTATATAGTGCAGCGGGAATCTAATACGCTTACTTCACCGATTTACCACACGCGTACCATGCTTTCAGAATAGTGTATTGTAATGTCGTAAAAGGTGACTATGCATAGCCATATAATGTAGTTGCAAAGATTTATTTTTTAGAATAAAATAAAAAGGAATGGAAACCTATATAAAATTATAGTAATAAAATACTTGTGCATGTAATTGTGTACACACGTACGAAGTGAAACTTCTTTAAGAAATATCATTCTTCTTTTATTTAATATTTTGAAACGTGGTAGAGCCATGCCGCAGTTATATTAGTAGTATAGTTGTGTAGCACGAATGGGTCGGCGCGACCGGAGAAGGACCACGCTCTCACAGAATACCAGAGTAAATAACAATATTTTATACAAAAATAAGTAAGGAGTTAAATAACTTATTTTCGTTTTTTTTAAGTCGAAATTAAATGCAATTTATTGGTTCCTATGATCTAAGGTAAATTGATGAATCAATATTTTTTTATTGCAAATCAAATGTTTTATTTAAACTATAATCCTTAATGAGCTCAATTGAGTATACTTTGATTTCATTCCATTTTGATAAAATCCTAATAATAATACTCCTAATAATTAAAAATAAAAATTTAATTTTTATTAATATTATAAAATTGACTAAATTAAATGATATAATAATTGGGAAAAGATGAGCAGTTTCAATATCAAAATTTTGATTTGATTTGCATTCAAAAATATAGGGGATAGAGTAAGTCAGTTCAAATTCTAATTTCGTCCCCACTTGCCCGCGCGTCGTATGCTATGTACCGACATGTTTGTAATCACTAATAATGTAAGTAGAAAGGTCGTTAGACACTTATTTCATTAGGTTTATCATATTTATGTCTGTTTCTTAACGCCAAGCCAGTCGCTTCTTATTTTTATTCCGGTTATTTCCCATTTAAATTTTACGGCGTCCTGTTGCGTAATGTATATTCTGATCGTAAGCGACATAACCTCCCCGTTCAAAGGCCGAAGCGAAGTGACCGTGCGGCAGGAATCACGCTTCAAGAGGCCATTAGTTTAGGTAATTTCTTTTTACAGTGAAAATAATGGTATTTTAAAAAAAGTAAATAACATAAGCACTGCTTTATAGTTAGTTCAGTTAGTATGCAAAGTTTCATGATCTTATTTAAAGTATTTTATGAATAACAGCGGTTTATTGTTTATTTTGGAGGTAATTTTGGATTTTTTTTCTATCGAGAAAATTTTACGAAATCGTGTGATTAATCCTCAACTTTACAATATATTTATTTCAAAATTAATGCTGGAATTATATTCGGTATAACGAAGGATAACGAAGCTTGCCATTTGAGATTATATTCCTTAAGCAATAAACTGCATTTAATTTCGACTTAAAAGAATGAGTAATTTCACTTCTTATTTATTAATTGAAACCAAATAGAGGTATATTACTGTTAATATATCTATAATGATTATATAATCTCCATTAAATCTTCAATATATTATTAACTGCTAATTGACATATAAATAAAACATTAAATTTCTATTATATTTTAATATAATTTACATATTAAAATAAAACATTACATTATCATAAAAATAATTTTATAAATATAAAATTATATAATTAATTATCTTCCAATATTATGTATACTAAATAAACTTATTAATTAATAATAAATAACTATACTTTTCACATACTTAAAATATAAATGTATATTAAAAAAAATAAACGAATTGTATAAAATATTGTTAAAAAAATAGCTTAACGCTGCTGTGTTTCGTATGGTGAGCGTAGAGAACCGGAGAGCCTTTTTACTGGAAACGAGGCATTCCATCTTAGTGCTCACGGGTGACAACGCATCTGCATTTTGATTCGTAATCGAGGATAGATGTAGATGTCTATGGGCCACAGCACGTTTTTGTGACTTTTTTAAATACCGTACTAAATTTCACAGTTTCACAAGTATATACTAAGCTAGTTAATTTTGATAAATTTATTATATTTTATTTTCTTCTTTTATAGAACTTATTGCACTTCCAAAGTTGTGTTATCTGGCGTTAAGCTCGCCTTTGAACTTTTTGTACATCAAAATTTATATAAATTATAGATTTATCCTTTTTTATGTGCATAAGCAATCAATTGACTGCGTCAAACTTTGCGTAGTAGTGCGAATCACAATCTCCCATTCGCAATTCCATTGCGTCATAAAAGACAAAATGCATTTTAAAGGAATTAATAAAACAGACACTTAGAAATTATCTTTAGATACGAGAGAAGATAAAAGTTTTCATTACAAAGTTCAAATTATTCATTTACCTATTTAAATACATACATAAACACTCACGCCTGTCACCCAGAGGGGTAGGCAGAGACTACAGACTTCCATTTGGCACGATCCTGACACACCTCTCTCGCCTCCTTCACATCCATATACCTACGCATACATGCTCGTCGGTTAAGGGTACTCCTAATTTGGCCCGTTTACCTATATCTTCAAAACAAACTGGTTTGTCAAGGCCCTCAAAATGGCCAGAACTTGCCGACTTCATTTCTTCGACATATAGACGACTGAATTTCATTTTTTGAAGCCCTTTTTTATATTTTGAAACGAATAATAATCAAATGTTAGGGTAATTGATAGAATCAGGCGTTACTTTGCGGAAATCCATTATAATAAAGATGTTAATTAATTTGCAACCTTCCGCTAATTAAATCCGCATAAAGCTTAGCGGTCAGCCGCCGTAGACTCTACATCACCTGAAGATGCCTCGATGCGAAACACGTGTCGTATTATCGTCGATGGTGTGTCTTTCCTGGAATCTTGGTGTTGGGAGTAGTGGTGCTGGGATTAGTGGTGCTGGCATTAGTGGTGACGGGATTGGTGCACGCAATTGAGGGAGGGGCGCAAGGGAGGGTGGGAGGTGCTCTTCAATCCAGGTAAGACACATCATTGTATTTAATTATCAGAAGTTTCAAATTATTCATCTTTATTCAAAGGGCCAAATCCAGACTATATAGGGAGGGTGTCTTAAAGTGTCAAAGCCACACTTGTATAAGGAAGCCATCGCAACATGACTCTTGCAAACAGTTTCGTTGTCGTGCAAAATGAACACATATCGATTCCGTTTTTCCCGTCTTTTTTCGCATCTTTTAATTTTCTACTAACGTAGCGTAATACAGTGACACCTTTATAAATAAAATCACCACTGAATCCCAAAATACTGAAGCCATAATTTTTCCAGCCAATTGTGACAACTTGAACTTCCTATGCGGTATTGCACCTTTTTTATTCCACTGCGTGGATTCCTGCTTTAATTCAGGTTCATAATGATGAGCCCAAGTTTCATGCCCAGTCACAATGCACAGTTCATAGTGGTTCATAATTTTGTATCTGTTTTCGCTGCACAGGTCCAAA
The DNA here is from genome assembly GCA_907164705.1 of Parnassius apollo. Lineage (NCBI taxonomy): Eukaryota > Metazoa > Arthropoda > Insecta > Lepidoptera > Papilionidae > Parnassius > Parnassius apollo. The sequence continues at coordinate 1,186,791 of CAJQZP010000451.1, forward strand.
AACTAGCGCGAACTAGATAACCATCTTGCACCGATCTTAACACGAGAATGTTCAAAACGGTCGTAGGTAGTAATACTACAGTCAATTCTGCGGACCGTTTTTTTCTTCGGACGACCATCTTCAAGAATAAGTTCCACGAAAAGCTGGTCGACATCAATTGAGTCTCCTGCCTTACTTAAAACGCTATGCTACTTATAAATCATCGTTTTTCCAGGTCGAAAATCACTGTAAACAGATGATATCTCTTCCATAATGATATGTGGCGTTTTTCCTTGTTTAATGAGGAAACTAATCATGGCACGATTTTCTCTATGATTAGTGATTACTTCCCAATTGACTTGTTTATCATGTGATATATCAAAAGTTAATGAATCGATATGACTGAAACTTGGTATAGTTGTACTGAGTCACCAAGTAGTGTCAGTTAAAAAATTCTTAATCCTCTTTAATCCCTCCATTCCATTCGCAAATTGACCCACCTCATAAATCTTAGCATATTTTATTACATTTGTTTGCAAAGACAGCCTCAAAGTTGTAATCAACTTAATAAATAGATCAATTTAATTTAAATTTGGTATCAATAACTTTATTATATAGTTACTGAATTTACTTATTTTTTCTATAAAACATTTCTACAAAATTCACCTATGATTGTCAAGTAAGAATTTTTTAGATATAAAAGTGTATTCGTAAAGTTATATACTATTAAAGTAGTCATCCTTTTCATAAGAACGACAACGTTTATAGATCAAATAGAAATGTTTCGGGCGAACGACTTGCAATAATTTTCTGATGAAAGCAAATTTTATAGCAAACTCCGGTTTCTCTGCAATATTTTGAAAGTCTGTGCCTTTAGTAATAATAATAATAATAATAAATGTTTTAGCCGTTTGTCCGGTGTAAATAAGAGACACGCATATAACGGTTGGGTCATGCCTGTCCTCATTGGCATACTCAGGTGGACTCAGACTGAACTTAACGCCCTGGATAGGAAAATCCGCACTACCATGACGTCCCATAGGATGCATCATTCGAGATCGTCGCGCGAGAGCATGGTGGGCGTGGCTTTCTGAGTGCGCTCACCATGCATAATCGTGAAGTGTGCAGCCTCCGCCATTACCTCCTGATGAGATCGGATGATCTATTCTGTAATGACGTCATTTCTAGTGATAAAGGGCTTACCCCTCTATCCTTAGCCAACGAGCAATGGCAGGACCCAGCGGTACAAAGCATTTCCGACCGGGAGACCGTATGGAAGGAGAAGTACCTCCACGGGAGGTAACTACAGGGTTTTACATGAGCCTTTCGTAGATTCAGTCGCCTTCCTCCACTGGCTACGTTTCGGTGACTACGGATCAGGTTATTAAGAGCAACAACTATCGGAGATACATCCTAAAGGATGGCACCGTCGACGTCTGTCGAGCTTGTCGCCATCCCGGTGAGTCACTTAGGCATATCATCTCCGGTTGTTTGGCGCTTTCAAACTCTGAGTACTTGGACAGGCACAACGGAGTAGCCAGGATTCTACACCAGAAACTCACTCTGAAATACGGTCTCGTGGATCGGAATCTGCCTTATTATAAGTACTTACCGGAAGCCGTGCTCGAAAATGACCGCGCCAGGATCTACTGGGACTAGGCCATCATTACAGACAGGACTATTCTAGCGGATAAACCTGATATTGTGCTAATGGACCGGGAACAGTCAAGGATATTTTTGGTCGACATCACCATTTGATATGACGAGAACCTAGTGAGAGACGAATCAGATAAGAAAACAAAATATCTGGACCTGGCTCACGAGGTGACTGCATGTGGGGTTGTCTGCCAACCGAAGTTATTCCTGTAGTCTCTGCGAATGGAGGTCATCTGAGGCGAATGGGACTCCGTGACGGACCTCGATACCGCCCGCATCGTCCGCCGGTTTCTTTCCCTTTCTCCCTAACCGTCGGCCGTTTGGTCTCCCCTGCCGAGGGCTTATTTACTTATTTTATTTTATTGATATTTATGTATATTTGTCTTTCCATTTTCATTTATAATTATATATTTATAGAATCGAACCAGATGAGAAAACTATATAGATAAGTAACAAAAAAAAAGTATATAGTAAGTAAGATAACTATATAACGATAAGATACCCCTCATAAATGTTTACACCTGGTTCAACCATACTGCATCTATATTTTGGTTATAGCACGAATGGGTCGGCTTGAACTGGGTAGGACCACGCTCTCACAGAATACCAGCGTAAAATAGCAGCTTAATGCTGCTGTGTTTCATATGGTAAGTATAGAGAACCGGAGACCCTTTTTACTAGACACGAGACATTCCATGTTAGTTCCCAGAGATAACAAAAGATCTGCATATTGGTTTTTCATCAAGGATATATGTAGATGTTCATGGGCCACAGTATTCACTTACCAGTAAGTGGACTGTGTCCTCGTTTGTCACCCTGATTCTATGAAAAAATGCACCGAACTTGTTTATTGAAGAATTCTTTAATGGTTTCCAAGGTATCTTGAAATAATGAAACTATATTAAGTGGACTGTGGAAGTCCGCCCTACACTTCTCTTACGGGTACGAGGCCACCATTCGAATACCTTTCTTCCCCATCGATTGTCGATTCTTCGAATCTTCAGGCTATATCTTTAATTTCAATATAACAACAAATAAGGTTTTTTACAAAATCGCTAAAGTATCTAACTTAAATGTGTACAAATTCTAACTTCAACCAGCAGAACGATTCCCGTTCTTGAGGAATACTTATAGCCCATTATTGAATCGATAACTTACCATATGTTTTGTCCATGTCCATGTCTTTCCTCTGGTAAGTAATTCCAGAGGAAAGACCAAATTGAATCAATGCGTATTTGGGTACGCTTGCATTCAAACTGAACAATGTAATTTTTGACCTGTACCGATTGTAGTTTTCTACGCAAGCTGTGACAATTTCAGTTTTAAAATCAAGATGTTTTTCTAAATCCAAATAAAAATTGAGTATACTTTTTACTGTACATTTCTTTTTGAAAACGTTGCTCATTGAAAATCGTAAACTTTCTCCTGTATCATATCGTGGATATATTTTACATATATATAAAGTAACATCTTGACACGGAACAATAATTATTTGCTCATTCAAAGATTTGATTCGAACCTATAACCCGTAGCACTGTAGCCATACTCTTAGCCACTGGAATACCGAGCTGTTAACAAATATAGTAAAACTTGATAATTTTATACTATCGCGGTCGCCTCGTTTTTTGGCTCTAGAAAAAGCGAAAAATCATCCGATTTCTATGATTTTTTAAATCTTCATTATTACGGCGGATTTACGAAAAAAATACAAGAATAAAAAAATGAAAACTTATATTGGTTTCAAGGCTTTAAATGTTCATGAAAATGCACTCATTCACGTATAAGCCGTCATCCGGGCTTTCCTCGACTGCGCTACGTTGAGTGGCGTGGTGCTTCCCTCCCCCAACTCTCTCCCGTAGCGTAGTCGAGGGAAGCCGGGTCGACGGAGCCACGCGAAGCAGGGCTCCTACTTCTTAGTAGTTTATAAAAAAATAACTACGAAGGAGATGGCGGGGTCGAATAAACCCCGCTATCTCCTTTTTACCTAACCTGTCCGAGTCGGGATGCCCTAAATCCTGAGCTCGCTTCGTTCGATCGATTCGATGAGTGTAACTCAATAAAACACCAAAATATTAACTTTTATAACTAAATCGGATGATTTTGATGACTATTAAATCTTCTTTCTTTTCTAGAGCCATAAAACGAGGTGACCGCGATAGTATATAATTACCTAAAACTTCTATGTTGAAAACCATTGTTTGTAAGTGGAATTAATGCCTTAAGTCAGTTATTCTATTGACTAAGCAGCCACAAACTATGTAAGAAAACATCATGATAGAAAAACATTAATCTTAATTTATCAATGTCCATGTTTTCCGATTTCTGTATAAAGCAGTCGTTTGTATAGGAATACCTTAGAGGCGTAATACAATAAACACAAGGTTACGCCATACGCCCAGCCAATGGCCGATTCTAATTATTCGGCTGACGGATAAATATTCTATTTCTTTTATTAAATCGCAGACCAAATGAATAGTTTATTTTATTTATTCAGCTATTTGTTTTTTTCTTCTTGTTTTTTTTTTTAAGTGAAATATATAAACAAGGAGTAGCCATCGTAGTCAGTCATCAAATTATGAATTTTTTGAGTCATGCCATTGGAAATTATAAAACAAGGTGGTGGTCAACTTGATTTTATTATTTCTTAATTCAGGTCCACAGGGTTTACTTAGAATTGGCTTAAAATTTAACTTGCTTATTTTATTAATATTAAATTAATGTCCGCGACATTGGGGTCACTCAAAGGACACCCAAAGGCCATCCTAAACGCACTTTTAACCTAATGTCGATGTTACGATGTTTTCGTAATTTTCAAAAGTTGACTCAAGTCATAGTGTTTTTCTATTCTCATAGAATAAGGGTGACAAACGAACACAACGTCTACCTGTTGGTAAATAGATGCTGTGACACCTACATTTATCCTCAATCAAGAATGATATGAATAGATATTAATAGTAAATATCCAGTACTACAGAGCTCTCTCACAAAATAGTTATTTTAATTATTATCTTGACTAGACATATTTTTAGCCAAAAGCAACCAGCAATCGAATACATCGTTACTTGATTATTAGTCACCTTCCTCGCCGAACACACCCTAGCTATGGATTAGATCATTTCATAGCATACAATAACCTTACAGTCTATGATAGATTTAGTGGCGGAGTAAGAAAATCTACTACCCCCTATATTATTGTTACGAGCTAAGGGTTCGTGACAATAAAAACTGCCGATTGAATTACCAAAATTGACACTTAAATTTCCGAACACCAATTAAAACTTAAAACATACAAAGAATCAATCACATTTAACACTTTAGTTCACTTTATTTCCCGTTGAAGTCTTCGCTTGCGTCGCCAATTCAATACTGCCCCGGTCGCGGTCCTCAACGCCTTTATATAGGGTCTTTTCTACTGAACACATCTAGAATGTTCGAGTAGAATGTCAAAGTGTATTTAAGTCTATACTAGTGAATTTTCGATAAAGATCTTGACGCTCCTAATACTAATGGCGCTAATAATCACCCGCCATATACCAGAGATTAATTTCGGCGCGCAACATTATTATCCCGTGGGTGTCGTAAGGGGCGACGTGAGGAAACAGACCAACACAAAAAATAAAACTCGGCTGACAACCACCTGCCAAGCAACTCGGGACCGTGATTAGTGGTAAATATAACTAATCGTAGTTAATTATCTTTAGCGCATATCAGGAAAAGAATAACTAAAGATATTAATAGTTATTTTGCAACAATCCGCTTAATTAAATAAAATGATGTGTCTTCCCTAGTTTGAAGAACACCTCCCACCCTCCCTCAACTGCGTGCACCAATCCCGTCACCACTAATACTAGCACCACTACTCCCAAAACCACTATTCCAGGAAAGACAAACCATCGACGATAATACGACACGCGCTTCGCCTCTACACGAGGCATCCTCAGGTGATGTTGACTCTACGGCGGTCGACCGCCGGAGGTGGTGGGTGGTGCACGGCTGTGAGGTGCTCTTCAAACTAGGGAAGACACATCATTTTATTTAATTAAGCGGATTGTTGCAAAATAACTATTAATATCTTTATTATAATGGATTTCCGCAGAGTAACGCCTGATTCTATCAATTATCTAAAGAATAACTGTCTATCTCATGTTTCCTTCCCCTATATTGTCTCTTATAACACTCATGGAATGATATGCGGAAGCGGATTTTCTTTCGCCGCCGTAAAAGAGAATCTGCCGAGTAGTTCATGCCTGGTTTAAAGCAGATGCCCACCATCCATCGGGAGCCACAAGAATTTTATGGCGTTATGTAACGTTTCTCACGCCAGCCATGGGCCAAAATGGGAAGACAATTCCTCTTACACCGCCACCTCATGGTAATTTAAATATATCAAATAATCCTGGAATTTACAAAAATTACTCGTGAAATTACTATATGGAATGCAGCACTTAATCTCTAAAAATGTAGAGATATATAACCGTGATATAATTCAATTTTTTGTCAAGAAAAAAATATTTTTTATTTGTTTGATGCTCATTCATTCATCATAGCCTATTAAAGGTCCACTGCTGAACGTAGAAGTCTTACCTATAGGTAGCTTATAAGGAGCAACATAGTTGCAAAACGCATTTTTATTTTAAGTCAATACACCTCTAAACAATTTCCTAACAGGAAGATGCTGCTGTCAATCGCCTCTTTCTGTTTCCCTAAGATTTTATGTTTCTTGAGATTTAAGACTTTTTATCTTATTTATGATAAAATAAATATTTTACTTAATTCTCAACGACAATCAAATAAAAAAAGCATTATATTATAAACCGTTTGAAGTTTTAATATCTTTTTTGCTAGACATCCTTTCAAAAAATAATTTGAAAGTTATTACATTCAATAGTTATAAGAATATTGATTTAAAACTTTGTACTCTCAGCTTACGCCCTAGTATTAAGTAAGCTCACACGTAAATTCACTCCGAAGAACAAATTCAATAAAACTTTTCTCCCTGAAATCTGAAATTTGCATTGACACCCTCGACTGCCTCGAACTTCTTTTAACAAACGAGACGGCTGATTTCAAATGCATCATTAAGTTTATATCAAGAAAAAAAGTTTATCTCGTTATCATAAAGTTTAAGAGAATTTAAAATTTATTTATTTAACATTTATTGCATACTTATAATAAAGAATATAAAGGCTGAACTTAATTCTTTACGTTATTCTACTCTCTATATCTCTACAAGTCAACCCTGGATGATTTGAAAAACTGAGGCCAATAAATGAAATAAATGGAGTATAGTTAGTAAAAATGTATAATTAATGTAAAATTATCTACTATATAAAAATAATAAACAATAAATATGTATAAACGGGTACTTATATACAATCTTTCAATAAATAAAATAATAATAATTCATTTATTGCATTACTGTGTACAATAGTTAAAGATGACATATTATTAAAGGTATCATCAGTTTCCTCATCGGGCGTGCAATAGGTTTACAGTATTAATTTAAACATATATACTATTTACATTTAACAGATGATAGATTTACAATTAACATCTAAGATAAAATATTTAAAAAATGCTTATATTGAAATAAAGAACACGATATTAACTCTTAAAATTTTAGAATTAATTTTTTTTTAATAGAAGGGGGGCAAACGAGCATGCGGCTTACCTGATGTTAAGTGACTACCGCCGCCCATGATCAACCGCAACACCGGGGGAATTGCAGGTGCGTTGCCGTGCAAAGAGATGCAACATCTCTTCGCAGTGCCAGTGAATCGAGCCGATCGAAAAGCACTCGGTCGTCGACGATTCGAGCCGCTCTGCGCTGGATGCGGTCAAGTGGAACGAGCTGGTACTGGGGAGCCTCAGCCGAGAGATGGGAACAGTATTCCATGTGCGGCTGAACCCACGCCTTGTAAAGTTGCAGGCAGTGTGCCGGCATGAAATACTGTCCCGCTCTGCTGAGCACGCCAAGCTTTTTAGAGGCCAATTTGGCCTTCTCTTCCAAGTGACCACGAAACTGCACGTCACTCGATATGTCGACGCCGAGGATTTCGATACGGCTGAGGCAACAAGGGGAGTGCCTTGAAACTGAGGAGATACGACAAAGGGGTTGTTTTTAGCGGTTAAAGCGCAAACTTGTGTCTTCTGGGGGTTAAACTGGACTAGATTTAGTCGCCCCCAATCCGAGACTCTGTTCAGCAAAGACTCGACTTCAGACACAAGTTTGTCCCGGCACTCGGAGACGTTTTCCCGAGAAATATTGGCTCTGCCGGTGTAAAGAGCATCACCAGTGCTGTCATCTGCATAGCAATGAATGTTACGGGTTTGCAACATATCATTGATATGCAGAAGAAACGGCGTTGGCGATAGCACGCAGCCTTGTGGAACACCAGCATTAATAGGCTTGCAATCGGAGCTTGCACCGTCTACAACGACCTTGATGCCCCGCTCTGCAAGAAAGCTGGTGATCCAATCGCACAATTTCTCGGGAAGCCCATAGGATGGGAGCTTCGAAAGAAACGCTTTGTTCCAAAACCGATTGAACGCCTTCGCAAAATCCAAACTAACGGCCAATGCCTTCCCCTTGGACTCTACTGCATTTGCCCATCTGTGAGTTAGGTAGACCAGAAGATCACCAGCTGACCGACCACGGCGAAAACCGTATTGGCTGTCACTAATCAGCTGGTGATCCTCAAGGTACCTCATGAACTGGCAGTTTACAATGGACTCCATTGTTTTGGAGAACAAGAAGGTGATGGCGTCTGAGCGGTCGACTTTTTTAGGGCTCGGGTGGACGAAAGCCGTCTTCCATGATTTTGAGACTACGCCTAGAGAGTAGCAGTACCGGAAAAGACGCATTAAAACCGGTGCCAACTCTGGAGCACACGTCCTCAGCACAATTGGGGGGATTCCGTCAGGCCCACTCGACTTGTGGATGTCCAGGGAGAGGAGTGCTTTGCGAACTGAGCGCTGTGTGAACTGCACTTCCGGCATGGAGCACTCACACCGCGGGATGGTCGGCGGCGTACTCCCCCCGTCATCGAGAGTCGAGTAATTTAGCGTATAAAGCGTATGTTCCACCAACCAGTTTTTTAGATTATGTTTGAATTTGGGCCCTTTTATTGTTTTAATAAAATTTTGTAAGTGATTAAATACTTCAATTTTGTTATGTAGGCACTTTTGTCAAACAATTTATTTTTAATTTGAGGTAGATAAAGATCGTTTTCATAGCAAGGGCATAAATTTTGCCGCCTTGAAAGTTTCGGTTCGAATCAATCGCAATTATTTCTAATAAATAGGGGCCCAACTTTAAGATAAATTATATTCCAGTTAAAACTAAAAAACGTTTTTCTTTAAATAAATTCCTCAGGCTGTCTTTATTTGTCTTATTGTGTATGCTACGCAAACATCGTTTCTGTAGTATAAACTTTTCATTTCTGTTAGTCGAATTTCCCCAAAAAATTATACCATACAATAACAGTGAATAAATATAACCATAGTATGCATTTTTAGTAACTGATTCAGAGGTTGACCAAGAAAGTATTAAAGAACATAGAAATAACTCCATAATTTTTATTGATCTTTTCTATGTGTGATTTCCAATTTAGGTGAGAGTTAATTTTAACTCCAAGAAAGCTTATATTATCTACTTCCTCTATGACAGAGCCATCAAATGATATTTTAAATAGAATTGATGTTACGATTTCTAAATTGGAGAGTTTTAGTTTTAGTTACATTAATTGTTAAATTAACAGACTTTAACCGGGACACAATGTCTTTTATTGACTTATTAAATTCTGAATTATTTATTACCTTACTAGTATAAAAACTGTAGCATCATCAGCAAACATTATTGTTAAATGCTTGGTGATTTTAAATATTTCGTTGAAATATATTAAAAACAAAAAAGGACCGCGTATACTTCCTTGAGGTACACCAATTTTAACTTTTTTTAAGTTTTGACTTAATTGTTTCAATAGTTGTAGTATTATTGTTATAATTTCAGTAAAGTTTCATGATTAATACAATCAAATGCTTTCGTCATATCTAAGAAAAGAGCAAAACATGGATTTTTTCGCTCATGTCATCCTAAATATGTTTAATTATTTTAAATATAACTAATGAAGTCTTTTTGCCTATTTCAAACTCACATTGATTAGGATTTAAATTTTTGTTTACATTAACTTATTCATAGAAAAGTAGTCTCTAAATATAAGTTTTAATGGTTTTAAGTGCTGTGGGTGGGTGCGGCATGCGACCGCTCGGGATTTGCCAGGCACATGCGACTACACGGTAATTTTATGGGGATTGAAGGGTTAACATACGTTGAAATAATGAGTGTATTTGAAATCAATTTAGAAACACCGTCTTTACAATTTTATTTCAATTAGCACAACACTAACTGATTATACACAAAGTTATACACAAAGTTTCCAGTTTCAAATTTTATTTTCACTTTTAGAAAAATGATAATAAGTTTAATTAGGGTTTGGTAAGTTCGTATTAATTCTTGTTTGAACACTTGAAAGTAGTTTATAACCACGTAAGTTTTAGGATGATATTTGCAATATTACTTTATTAAAAAACAAAATAACACTCTAACTTCTTTTCTGTTAGGTTTACGTCGCACAGAACGACTTAATGATCCAGAAATATTTTTAAATTGTAAAATGTACGGAGTCGATATTGCAACCGCAAGCGCCGTGTCTACTTATGTATATTTTTCGAATCATCCAGGGTCGTCTGGTATAGATATAGAGAGTAAAATAATATAAGGAATTAAGTTTGTCCTTTATATTCTTTATTATAAATATGTAATAAAGGTTAAATAAATAAATTTTAAATTCTCTTAAACTTTTGTGATAACGAGATATACTTTTTTTTTCTTGATATAAATTTAATGATGCATTTGAAATCAGCCGTCTCGTTTGTTAAAAGAAGTTCGAAGCAGTCGAGGGTGTCAATGCAAATTTCAGATTTCAGGAAGAAAAGTTTTATTGAATTTGTTCTTCGGAGTGAATTTACGTGTGAGCTTACTTAATACTAGAGCGTAAGCTGAGATTACAAAGTTTTAAATCAATATTCTTATAACTATTGTATGTAAAAACTTTCAAATTATTTTTAAAAGGATGTATAACAAAAAAGATCTTATATCATATATATTGGTTTAAAATATAATGCTTAATCGATTGGCATTGAGAATAAAGTAAAATATTTATTTTATCATAAATAAGATAAAAAGTCTTAAATCTCAAGAAACATATAATCTTAAGGAAACAGAAAGAGGCGATTGACAGCAGCATCTTCCTGTTAGGAGATTGTACAGAGATGTATTGAATTAAAATGAAAAATGCAGTAGACAGATAAGCTACCTATTGGGAATACCTCTAGGTTCAGCAGTGAAATTTTAATAGGCTATGACGAATGAATGAGCGTCTCAAATAAAAAATATTCTCTAGGTTCAGCAGTGGAATTTTAATAGGCTATGGTGAATGACTGAGCGTCTCAAATAAAAAAATTATTTCGCGAAAAAAAAAATTGATTATTTAAGTGTTATATTTTGTCTGTCTAAATTTTTATAGCATTGAGTTCAATTTCTATTAGTGCTTTCATGAGTATCTTTCTATTCGATTGAAAGGAGATGTATGAAATTGGGTGCTCGAAATCGTTTGTAACAGTTATACAAACATATGCAGGTAATAAAACGATAAATTATAAGCATAAATAAATATTTTTTATTTCAGTAGTACATGAGACAAACATAAAACATTTTTTTAAACTGAAAAATGAAAGCACTAGGCTTTTATTATAGCAAAAACGTAACAAAAGAACGAGTTATTTTACAACATAACCTATAATATATAATATAAATCATAAAACATAAAATAGAACCAAATTCCCTTGTCCCGCAAAAATATAATTTATCGACATAAATAGCAGGTGTTTCAAATCTTCAAATAAGACATATTTGAACTTTGTTCACGTCGAGCCCAAGCTTGTATAGAATCAAGTTCATCTCTTTTTCTCTTTTACCCTAGTTGTACTGCAAAAATTGACCTTATTAATAAATTACCATTTTTTTTCATGTTAGAAAGGTATTTTAAGAAAAAAAAATTCCCTTAATACCTAAGTCACATATACATTCAATTCCTAAAGATTACAGGCATATGTATTTAAATCCAACCATTATGTACGGAAATTATTTATTGGTTTTTAAAAATAATGTATTTAAGGGTATTTTAAGTACACGCTTTATATTATTATATGAAATGCAGTTAAATTACAAATGCATAACCACTATAATAATAAATCAATTAATGAATCATTAAAAGCATTACTAGATTCGTTGCAACAATTTGTTTTAATTATTACAGTTCCCCGTTCATGTAAATAAGTTAATTACGGCCTTGTTTCAAGTATTTAAACTATATGTAATAAAATAATTAAGGTACAATAATATAATTTATTTATTAGATAAAACCATATTAAAACAACAAAGTTGAAACCCCGCATCTCGCACTAGCAATAGCCGCGTGTCGTGATTTAGTTAATTCCCATATTTACAAAGTTACAATTATAAAACGGCTAATTATAAATCAGAATAAGGTACCAAAATGAATAAAAGACCTTTCAAATGATACAAGAATCAACGTAATTGCAAATATTGCATGCCTTAAGCGCAAAACGCGTAGGTATGTTCTATTAGCTCCTAAAAATCGTATCTAGTCTGGTTGTTGATGATGTTAATGCTGTTAGCCTTTTAGCTTTCACAGCCTAACAGGTCTCAGCATCCGCGGTCTTTTAGGTAAAAACTAAGGTAAAAAGTCTATTTATACATTTAGTATCGTTACTTGCGTAACGATGACTCCTATGACAGTGTACAGTGCACGTGGATGAGTTTTCTAACAGCTGTCTGAACCGCCGGTGGCAGGCCCAGGCTCTAACGACCAACTAGTGTCATTCGACGTTCTGAGCGGTGAGACTGTACACCTGAGTCCCTGGGCGGTCCCAGTGACTCACAGTGTCTCATCCGTTGTCCTATCAGTGTTTGTGGCACTTGGTAAAGGTGTAGTGTCTGTGTGTAAAGGGCCGCGACATATGTGTCCTCAGAATCTAGCGGAACTGTGGGTTAAATTAAAACGTTACGAGGCCTCCGGAAGCTTTGCTTAACGTTTGTAGTCCTAACGTAAGTTGCTACGTTTACAGTTTACCGCTAGTCAGTTGGGATGTGTCTCACCGCTCTCAAAGTAGCGCCGAGATATTTCCATGAAATATTCAGAGATTGTCGGAAGTTGACAATCTCTGTGCAAGTCCGAGTTTCGTTGGTACCACCGAGCTTCGGTGACGATGCAAATGTATTTATTTTGGCCAATTTGAAGGTCGTACAATTGCTTATAAGCCGAGTTTGCGAAGGCAACGCTTGCGTGGGACAAGATAGGTCTTACGCAAGCTTTGTAGAGTAGGAGCTTGTGTCTTAGGTACAGTTTGCTCTTACTGTTAACTAGCGGGTGGAGGCGACTAGTGACGAATTTGGCGCATTTGCGGACGGTGCGAATGTATTTCGCGGAGGTCATGGATTAGTCGAACGTGATCCCAAGGTATTTGGCTATTGATTGCCATAGGATCTGGCGGCCGAATAGGGTGATCCTGTCTAGAGAATTTTTCGGATTTAGGTTCCGACGATTGAAGGAGTGTTTCCTTTGGAAGTATATTGCTATACTTTTTCAGGGTTAACTTCGATTCTCCATAAGTGAAACCAATTGCTGAAGTGAATAGCGGCTCCTTGGAGCATCGTTGTGAGAATTTGCTTGCTTAAATGGGCAACGTAAAGTGCCGTATCGTCTGCAAAGAAAGCAGGGTTGACAACTGGGTCCTTCGGGATGTCACTCGTATAGAGTGTGAAGAGGACTGGGGAGAGAACGGAGCCCTGAGTGACTCTAGCCCTGAGAGGGCGCTAGAAGAAGCGAGTTCCCTCTTTACGAAATCTGAAATGGCGGTTGGCAAGAAAGGCTCTCGTTTTGGAGAGCACACGCGAATCTTTCGAAAGCATACTTTGACTGCTGAGGTGAAGTGGGTCAATAGAGCGTTACACATAGTCGCTTATTAACTCACGCCTTATTAGCTTCCTCTGGTGAGTTAATTTTATCAGGAATCGTGTCTAAGTGCCGGAAGATCGTAAACTCGAGTTTGACCTCGAGCTTACGCCAGTCCATGATAGTTTTGATTTGAAGGACCTCACCTGCGGGCTGGCCCAGCTGTAAGAGGACCAGTCTATGGTCCGAGTTAAGTTCTAGTATTGTCTCAATGCATGTTATCGACAACTGGATATCTTTGAGTAACGCTTTGTCAAGGATGACTGGTCGATATCGGGTAGTAAATGAGTAATAGGTTGAAGTCTCAGACGCGATAACATCGAATTTTAAGCGGTCCACGAGCTCAAACAATGCATTACCATTAAGATTGTAAATGTCAAGTTTCAGGAAGAATGCTTACTGTTGAGGTCTCCGGCTATTATGACACTTAGTAATTTTGAAATATTTGAATCTATAACACGTTTCATTGGCGGTTGATACGCCGATACAATGATAAGTGGTGAATGTCCAGACGTAAAGACATCAACGTTAAGATATCCAGACAGCTATCTTACATATAGATACTTCTATGTTAGGTGACGTGGGAGCATCTATCGGAACACATTGCAAGGACCTTTTGTAGTAGATTAAAGTGCCGCCGCCAGGGCTGGTCAACTATTTTCTTATAGAATAAGGGTGAGAAACGAGCACACAGTCCATCTGATGGTAAGTGGTTACTGCGGCCCATAGACACCTATCTATCCTTGATTAAGGATCAAAATGCATAGGCGTTGTCCCCCGTGAATACTAAGACGGAATGTCTCATTTACAGTAAAAAGGGTCTCCGGACTCTAGTAGAACTCCGGACTCTGACCTCTCCCCTAGACTTTATCCATGAATTGGGTTTCGGCGCAGAAGGCGCGGGAGTGCTACTATCCAGCGCGAAGACTTGGCTTGGCGGCAGTTTGGGTCGCTGAAGAGGGTACCAAAGATGGTGCGGGTTTTGAACAGACAGCCGAGAGCGCGACACGCTGGGCTGATCTGCACGACTGGGATGGCATTTATCTCCGCGCTGCTTGCATCGCGGCGCTCTGGAGCACCCGCAGTAGTTCGCTGGATGTCCCTGTTCGCGGACTTTAACGCTGCTCGGAGGCTCTGCCGCCTAGGGCGTGAGGGTAGTACCGTGATCACATCCGCCGTGTGCATCGTTGGCTTCGTGTTGTCGAGTACATAAATTTCCAAGAACACGGCTGCAGGAGCCAAGTGCGCGAGTCAGTGATTTGACACTACTATTACTATATATCGATAATTTATTATGCTTAGTTTACCTAGTTTTACCGAAATGGGAATGAAATGTGATTTCTCGTTAAATATTTATTTACACCTTCTCTGCATTTTGTTCTTTCTAAATATTATCAACAACGATTATCTTTTTGTTTGTAATTTTAAATTACTTGATAAATTTTTATGCAGTTTTAATACATTTTAAGGATAAGTAATTATATTGTAAGGATAGTAAACTAAATTCGATCTGTTAAAAGCCGGGTAACTGAAAAATAAAAAACAGCAGAAAGTCAGTTACAGATCTTTAAAACTAATAAAAATGATAAATATGTCACCCATATCTACATATATTTATTTATTTGCTATTTGTATAATGTTGTATTTATTTTATTCAAACATCTGTTTATTTAATACAATGCTATAATTCCAGGTTTCCAAAAGATCCGGATATTAAAGATAAATGGACATACTTATCCTAAGACGTTTTATTATATCCCCTTTTCTCTAATTTTAAAACGTCTAAAAGCTAAAGCTAAGACTAAAAGCGTCTATTACTAAGACACTTTCAGTTAGTTATATTTTGGTGTGAGACTCCTGGACGATCAACGACGCTTAATGGAAAGTTATCGAAACGTGTGTTGCGCTGCACTATGTCCAAGTGAGAGTGAACGCGCAATGTCATTCTCTATTTATCGCACACGTTAATTATTGGACTGAATATCTACGTTTCCCGAGATTTTACGTTTTTATAAAATATTCCTTAACGCAATAGTTTTATAGTTTAATCTTTGTTGCATGAATGCTAGAGATGCGTGTAGGCGTAATAGTGTATTTATTATTTGTCTATGGGTGATAGCTGCGTCATTTGTAGTGCCATAATATTTAGATTTCTGTGACTGAAACTCTTCGAAGAGCAGAACTAGGTGTGCCGAGTTTGGCTTCGTTTTGTTAGTTGTGATAAGATCTTACCTTTGGTCTTGATAGAGTGACTTGAATGCGTATTTTGGTGAATGCTAAATTAAAATACAGGTTATGACTAGACGGAAAACATTTAAAAACGAATTAAAGCTGATAATCAAAAAAAATTACTAACGAGTCAGGTAAAAAAGACTAGTTTTTACGATAATGTCTGAGTACAAATACCTAAAAATTAAAGTAATATTAAAGTTGATCTCTGATCGTTTTAAGATAATTCTGTTAAAAGTAATAACAACAGTAAAATTAAAGGAATATATTTTCTATTGTTGATTAAAAAAAAATCTAAATTTCTTCACAATCATATGAATCGTGCAATTTTGGATTTTCCAAACTTTTTTAAATTTCAGTTTGAGATAAAATTATCCGAAAATCAGGAGTAATAGTAATAAGGTTATTTGTGAAAACTTGTGTGTGTTTAAAATACTTTCAAAAATTGACGTATAACATGAGTGCTTCGATAATATGATAACATTCACTACCACTTATCGTCCCGTGGGTATTTTAAGAGGCGAGAAAGGAAACCGGAACAGATGACGGGCTGCAGCATCTTCTTGATAAAACTCAAAATAATACTAATCGGCGATTGCCAGCCCGTCTTTCAAGCGTGACAACTATAGGAAAAACCCCCATGAGAAAGTCTACAGGGGAGGCACGTGTTCAACAGTGGACTTTTATAGGCTGTAATAGCTAGATAGATAAAATTCTAGGGTGCGTGTGTTTGTAATTCTTATCCCCCTAAATCGCATGACTGATTTAAATAAAAATTTTATGGGGTATTTATAGGGTCAACTAGATGGTTTTTCGCTATATTTCGACCGTACCCACTGAGGTAGTCCTAAAGAATTCACCCGTGCTAAACCAGGGCAGATCGCTCCTCTTTTATAAATACTCTTGACTCTATTAGATTCATACACGGATTAAATAATAGTACTAAGTTTGTCTTAAGGCATTGATTGTCTTATTAAGTAAAATTTTCAAAAAAAAAATAAGCTGGCATTATTATTTTATGAAAATAAATAGTAATATTAAATTTACTGGTTTACAAAAGGCCGTAATACTCATATTTTAAAAACGTCCCCAAATTACGATGAAAGTGAAGTGCTGCTTTTATTTGGAATTACGGATTTTTCCATTTATGTCGCACATTTTATTATAGTAGCGATATAGACGTCATCGACGCTACTCGTATCACTTGGCTTCACGCGGCCAACGCCCCGTGTGATAGTTTGGAGCTATTCTACATGTACTTTTTTACTTTGGAACTTTGTTAGCGCGAGTCAGGCTTCGATGTGTTTCGCTTGTGGAGCGACGACAGCGCCGCTTCCATCTTTGTAAATATGGGAAGCAACTGAATCACGATACACGGCTATTGCTAGTTCGGGAGTCAGGGCTTCAATTTTGTTGTTTTAATACGGTTTAATTAATAAATAAGTTATATTATTATTATTTCATTTAGTATAGTTCTACTACTTGAAACAAAGGCGTAATTAACTTATGTAGATGAACGGGGAATTGTAAAAATTAAAACACATTGTTGCAACGAATCTAGTAATGCTTTTAAAGAATTTTTAATTAATGTGTGATTATTATAGTATGTATTTGTAGTTATGCTAGTGTAGCGCCGTTCAACTAGTGGCCTGAATGATACTCAGCCATTTGATCACACAGCTAGGAAAATGACTTGGATCGATGACGTTTCATTACTTGCCTAGCCTGTTCATTTAAATTTAGTTTCACTTTTTGCCACTTACAGCTGAAACTCTCCAAACTGTCAATATGGCGTTGGAAACAACAAATTTGATAGCGTTTTCAGTTAGAATACAACCGTCGCAGCCAACTAGCTTAAAAGCCGCGTATAATATAGCGCATAGTGCATAACTAGGCACGAAATGTTGTATAAGATGGATGGGCTGAAACGCATGGGCTGAATATCAATCAGGCAGCTAGTTGAACGGCGCTGTAACACGGCTGTGTGCCCTATCGTACGAATAACCTAAGCATTAGCCAGCCAGTTTATTAAATCTTGTTACGAACGCTACGGCTGAATTTCATTTAGACAGCTAGTTGAACGGCGCCGTTTAGTTAAGACGACACATCGAAAAAGCTATCGCCGTACTGATTCGAGTAAATACATAATTTCTATAAAAACTTGAAAAAACGCCGTCAATAAGGTCTAAAATTGCGTAGCACCCGCGACGATTAAGAGCGCTTAGAAATTGTCAGAATCTTAAAATATTTTTTTTTAAAATTTTTGATTTAAGTAATCAAAATAATTAACAAATAAATTATGAATATTGATGTTATGAATATATTTGAGTGATACCCAAGCATATAGATTAAGTAATTTCGTTGTAATTTAAACTATAGTGATTTTTTAGAAGTGTTTTCGCAAATAATTATGATCAAGTCAAAATTATACAATCGTGTTTTGAACAATCAAATTCAAGATAAAGACATGAATTTACCTATATAAAAATTCCACTTTCGTTAGTGGTGTCATAGTCCTATACTATTCGACGAAAGGAGGTACATTTTTTCACGTTGTCGCCTTAAAATGCTAGGCTGTTAACTGACAGGCTGGTTAAACTAGTTGGCTGCGACATATATACGGCTTAGGTATGAAATAAGAGAATTTTTTTTCTCAAAATACCTTTCTATTATCAAAAAAAATGGTAATTTAAAAAGGTCAAATTTTAGAGTACAACTGGGGTAAAAGAGAAAATCTCAGTGAAATAGAAAGAGGCTTACCACCCTACCCATCATTTAGTGAGCAATTGGCAAATCCCTAAAGTTACGTAGGCCAGCTGGCGCATGGCTGAAACGCCTATATTCAAAACATGCTTAAGAAAACTTTAAGCTCTTTAGAAAGAATGAAAGAACTTTTTAAGATAAATTTATACGTAAAAGGAGATGTAGAAGTGCTCTCTATGTCGTAACTCATCTAATTTGTAAATCACGGCCTTCTATCCGGTCGCTAGCTTTAAGTCCAATATTGCGATAAAACTTTACCAGCAGCAAAAATGTCACCGAATAATAAGTAACACATGCTACTTGTAACCAGCTAGTATAATTGGTAGTAATACTCCTTGTAATTATAGTGGTTACTGATAGCGGCTTGAACTGTGAGCATAACCTTGCCTTGCACTCTAATCAATGTATAAGTCTCTTTGGTGATACACAATGGTGCGGGGTGGATACGCTGAACATTCTTTCACGTTTTTTGTCCATATCAATCAAAGTGGTCTATTGGATATTCGCAAGTAAATACGAAGATTCGGGAGTGCGATCCGTGGAGTGACATACCGAACCGCACACAATAAGAGCGCATTTCAAAGGGGCGGTTTATTCCAATATTTTATGCAAAAACGACTTCGATTTCGGCGCACACATGCAATCGCTGGTAATGTGACGCGCACATCAAAGTACACTTCTAAAAGTATTTCAACAGTTTGGAGTACAGTTGTGCCTGGCGCGTGGTATCCCTAGGTTATAACAGTTCTGTTGCGTGAAGAACGCTTCAATGGTTGCCGTAATTGCTATAACTGATTTTATACATCCTATTTGTGATTATTTTAGACTACGATATCATATTCTTAATCTAAAATAGAAAGGAAGATCAATAGATAATCATAGCATGGTATATTATAAATTTTAAAAAAGAAGCAAAATTAAAGTTAGTAAATGCGTTGTAAGCGTGTTCATTTATTAACTACTAGCTTTTTACCCGCGGCTTTGCTCGTGTGGGCTTAAATTTAGCAACATTAATAAATACTGTTCCATATCAAATTTAGCAAAATTCTATAACTATTAGAGTCAACTCGATGTCTGTCTCTACGTCTGATTGTTAGAGATTTTTTTTTAATTCTCAAAGACTGTTGGACGTAGATCATTGGTATTTGGCATAGATACAATATGTTATATGAATAAATAAGTTTTTCATAATTGCATTAATATTATATGTTTATAAACATCTACTATTTTTTATATCGGGTGTGTCTGCCTATGTATCCATAAGAAACATCACTTGTCTTGGAATTGAAACTGCGTTATTTACATTTTACTCTTTACATTCTTTCATAATTAAAATTAATTTAATTTGATTGATTCAACTATAAAATTGAATTCAACTATAAAAATCTCTTTGATCAAACTTAAAAGATAATGAGAATTTTGCAATAATAGCACGCAGATTAGTTTAATCAGTTTACATATTATAGATATGTAATTGAACTAAGAACCATATCAATTTTAATATTTATGAGATACGTCACTATTATCAATATAAATTATTAAACTTTTAAAATACAATAACGAAAGAACTAAAAAATAGACGATAGTATTTTTAATATTTTATAAATCTTTTTATTCATGCATATAAATGTAAGTTATTTGTATTATTTAATTTTTTAGTAGGTAACTGAAAAAAATATACTTCTTCCTCCATTTGATAATAGATGGCTCTGTTTTGAAAACGAAAACGTATATTGAGAACGTTGATACAGTTTTTATACAAAGGTTAAAAGTAATTTTAAAATTTATTAGACATATTATTATTTATTTAGACAGACGTACAAAAATTCTAAAAACTACTAATTTGGCTTCAGTATCCTTTATTTAGTCGCTTTGATTTGTTTTTTCAAGAATATATTAAAATTACAGACACGACTTTTATACAGATTTAATAGATTAAAAAAAGATGTATAGATTTTATCCACGCGTGCATCACGGAACATACTGTACTACTCCGTATTAGCTATAAATTATAATAAGTTATAATTTATAGCTAATACGGAGTAGTACGTTTATAAATTATAATAAATTATATTATGTTCTTCTTCGTCCTAGAGTTGGTTTGATGTGTAAAGATAGTAGTTTAAAGCTGCTGTGTTTCGTATAGTGAATATAGAGAACCGGAAACCCTTTTTACTGGAAACAAGGGATTCCACTTTGCCAAAAGAGTGACAAAGCATCTGTAACACAGATTAGAGCTAGATATATACATTAGACACAACACATACACAGCAGTCTTAAGCAGCTATTTCATGTTAGTATTCTGTGAGAGCGAGGTCCTTTCCTGATCGAGCTTACTTATTCGTGCTACAAGCGTAACATAGCTTCAACGTGGCTCTATCACATATATGATATAGTAACAATACGGCTGGATTCTACTACGTAATAAATCTATAAGGATACCTTGAAAGTATATTCTATATATATATATATGTATAATACATAGGAGTAATTCACACTATAAAGACCAATCTCCAGTGGCAGCCCTGAAATGTACGTAAGCGTAATACATCACCAACATATCAAAAGATAAACATGTGAGAAGAACGGCAACCAATGTTCAGATTGGATTAACGAGACTTCAATAATTATGATAAGGATTTATTAGCTAGTATGTGTTACAATAATCCCTTATTTTAATACAGAATTCAGAAACATTCATGTTTTGCTAAGTATTAAAATCAAATGGTAAAATGGAATTGGAATCTACACAATATTATTATTACTTAAATTATTCATAACAATAAAAAACTAATTTAAACTTAAGAAGAATTTGAGCTGAGGTAGTATAGGCCATACTACCTCAGCTCAAATTCTAATTTCGCCCCCTCTTCCCCGTGCGTCGTATGCTATGTACCGACATGTTTGTAATCACTAATACTGTAAGTAGATAGGTCGTTAGATAACTATTTCTTTAGGTTTATCACGTTTGTGCATGTTTCTTTACGCCAACTCAGTCGCTTCTTATTTTTATTACGGTTATTTCCTATTTTAATTTTACGTATTCCTGTTTCGTAATTTGATATCATTCCATCATTTATCGGGTAAACACCGTTGCCGATTTCAAGTAGGAGATTCGCAAATCCACTAGCAGACTCTTTTTCTCCTAAGTGTACCCGCATATTTTTCGAGAGCTTGAGGGTTTCAATTAGAGGCCATAAAGTGGATCTCTTACGACACACCTTAACTTCATCTGCTATAGTCCCTTTAGGCACTACTGGTTTGTCTAAAAAAATGTAGTCTGTCTAAAATCTTCAGCCAGCAAAACCTTTACACCACCCATTAACTTCTTATTTCCTCTTATATCTTGTAGAGTTCTGTTTAAAGCCTCTACGCCACCCTTATGAGCCATGGTTATTTCATCCCACACTATAATTTTTGTACGTTTTAATACTTCAGCAAAATTACTTTGTTTCGATGTATTCCAAATGGGAGTATCAGCTGTTGTTTAATTGAGTGGTAACTTGAAGGTAATATGAGCAGTTCGTCCACCCTCAAGCAGTGCACCTGTGATCCCAAAAGAAGACACAGCCAAAGCAATTCCGCGAGTACTTCTAACTTTTGCTAATAGCAAATTTATGAGGAATGTTTTGCCTGTTCCACCGGGAGCATCTAAAAAGAATATTCCACACTCATTTGATTCAATTTTTGTGTTAATTTGATTGCAAGCTGCTTTTTGTTCGTCACTCAGTGATCCTTCATTTTTGTTATCAGTTCATCTACGCCCTTCTGGCTGGTTAAAAATGCATTAACACGTTTATTTCCAATTACGAGGAGTCGCGTGTCTCCACTGTCACATATATTGCGTGACGTAAAAGCTCAAAATATTTTATAAGAAATGTACTTTGCAAACCGTATCGTATTTCTAAGAGATCCTGGGAAAACGATTTTTTTTCTTTATTGGGTCTACAAAATTTACCACTACAACATGCTTAAAGGTTTTATAAAACAAACATTTCAAATTGTATTCTTCCATAATATAATATGTAGATAAAACTTGTACAAAAGTATTAAAAAATGATTAACAAAGTTTAGTAGTTTAAGTTAGATTATATTGAAATGATGTCTATACCTGGACTGAAATAAATTATAAAAGTTTCCAATAAATTTAAAAGTAAATAATTTAAAAAATACTGGGACTCCATCAATCTTGAGTTGGTCAGAGGAGTTGGTGAGCGCAAAACCACTCCCATCACCAGTGTTTCAGATTTAATACGACACATCGAAATAGTGGGTCCGGGCTAACGCCGTACTGATCCGAGTGAATACATAATTCTATTAAAACTTAAAAAACGCCTAGCGTAAAATTATCTAGCGCCCGCGACGATTAAGACCGCTTAGAAATTGCCTGATCTTAAAATATTTAAAAAAATATTGATTTAAGTAATCAAAATAATGAGCAAGTAAATTATGAATATTGATGTTATGAATATATTTGAGTGATTCCCAAGCATATAGATTAAGTAATTTCGTTGTGATTTCAACTATAGTGATTTTTTAGAATTGTTTTCAGTAATAATTATGGTCGCGTCAAAATTATACAATCCTGTTTTTGAATAAGCACATTCAAGATAAAGATATGAATTTACCTATATCAAAATTCTACTTTCGTTAGTGGTGTCATAGTTGTATACTATTCAATGAAAGGAGGTGCATTTTTTCGCGGTGTCGCCTTAAGTTCGGAATTTTCGAATAAATGATTTTTTTAAACTAAAAGAAACTCCAACCCTATGAAAACTGGTCTTGCGCAAACAGGAGCAGTTTATGCTCGTCGCCACTTTCGGCGCCAGCTGCCCCTTGTCAGCTCATAACAACAACTCCTTTTCTTCAGAAAAGACGAGCCTGAACAAGAGGCGTACATTTCTAGGTAGCCTTAAGTTTAACGGTGCGTTACACGCATCGCAAAACGTAAGGCTGCGCCGAACGCAGTAGCTTTTGGCCAGGAAAAACATACGCCCATAAGCACCAGCCTTCCAAAGCACCACCATGGGACTATTAATATAGTATATGTAAGATTCTCCTTGTTCACCTTGGATAAATAAGCCACGGCTATTTAACCGCCACTACACGCGCCACGATAAGAAGAAATCCATTTTGGCGATGCGGGGGATGTCACATCAACTTCAAGATATTAATATTAATAGTATGTTTTATCTGCACGTGATATAATAGTGATTATTATGTGTGTTTCCATTTATTCCGAGATCCATTTATTTATTTTTTGCATTCTTTTAAGCTATTGCATAGCTTCTATCGCGGGCCTTGAGCGCGGGGGCGGAATCCAGAAATTTCGTAACGAAAAAAAACCTCACGCTCCCCACTCCGACGGGCACGGAGGTGTGGCGTTGAAAGCCGTGCATCGTCTAACGTCGTTTTAGTTCGGCAGACTTCGGCACTCGGCAGACTTCGGTACGGAGTTTGTGTGCGTGTACTCTAGCTGCCAACTCAATGATAAAAATTCCTGAATAACCTACATGTATTGTAAGATATTAAAAATATTTTAAACAATATTAACTTATCATTTATTCAATAAGAGAAAAAAAAATTGTTTTCTTATCGGTCACCACGCTCAAAAAGTGTAACTTGATTTAATATCAAATACTTAACTGCATAAATAAAATAAATAAATAATTATAATTGCATAAGTTGATAAAAAATGCTATGCAATAGCTTTACCGTGGCAGTCACCGAGTGCCGCACGTATTTTTTTTCTTTTTTCTGTTTCATATACCAGTTTTTATTTTAAGCCAGTGTTTACTATATGTACGCCTTATGACTGTGCGTGAATTTGTCTAAGGTACCGGTAGAGTATCAGTACTACGGCAATTTTCCTGTAAGCTTACGCTAACTCGGTGTCCGTTTCGTCAGCCCAATATTAATATGTTTTTCACTTTTTAATTAATTTATCTTTCTATTTCCACAATTTTGGGCGTGGTGCGTAAAATGCGGGAAGGACAGGAAATGTGAAAACAGGGCACGTCATTCAAATACATAGATCTACTAACTTAAAATGTTAAGTCTAATAAGTAAGTGTACTAGATGTAGCACATAATCAGACTCTGTATCCAGCAACCTATTTTTTTGCAACCATATCTAATGTCTTATATTACACATGGCCCAAAAAAATAAAAAAGCTACTGCTTAACTTGTGACGCCTGCCTTTTCCTATTTTGGATAACTAGCAATACCCTTTCTCGGCTCCTTTTAACTCAGCCATTTTTTATTTTACTTAAATAATATTACATTCTGAATATAGGCCTACGCCTAGGGACCCACTAAAACTCAAAC
Organism: Parnassius apollo; assembly: GCA_907164705.1. Classification (NCBI taxonomy): domain Eukaryota; kingdom Metazoa; phylum Arthropoda; class Insecta; order Lepidoptera; family Papilionidae; genus Parnassius; species Parnassius apollo. Next base: position 1,211,843 of record CAJQZP010000451.1, read on the forward strand.
TCAGGCCTACGCCCAGGGACCCACTTAAACTCAAACTCAGGCCTACGCCTACGCCCAGGGACCCACTAAAACTCAAACTCCCTCGAAATCTATCAAATTCGGTCGAGATCTTTTATAGTTTTTTCGCTTAGAGTATTCAACCATTTGTTAAATACTCAATGGATTAATACTCTAAGTTTTTGCGACACTAATGCACGACAATTGATTTTTATATGTATAGATAGATAATTACTCTGGGTTCTGTGCCTCATTAAAGTAGTTAAATAATTAAGTAAAATTAAATTCCAGGATTATTTTAAATTTATTAACTCTGAAGTCAGTCGTCAACCTCTCACTTAAAAATAATAAGAATAAAAAATTCGAAAACAGTTGACTTTTACATAATCGTAAAACTCACTAAGGAGCTTTTCATAATGGAAAATAATTACGTTGTCTTAAAAACCTGTTGGAGATCGTGATCAATATTTTTATATACAGGCCTGTTATAATAGCTTCCGAGGCAGGCAATTTTTTGTTTCAGGCTTACACATTTCAAATTTAAGATGCGAAATAATACAATAAATATTAATATTTAGTAATAATTCTGTAAACGTTAATAAATATGAGTACATTATATTAGCAACGTACACAAACTATTTCAATATAAGTTTTATTCAAACAGTTTATAATATTTATAGATATAAATAAATTACAGTTACGTAGATAAAGTTTAAATTGCAAAAATCAGCATGAATTAATAAAAGTATGAATGATAAACCGCAGAGTTAAGCAGATCGTACTTCAATGGTCAAATAATATACAAAAATGAACGTTTCGTAAAACATTTAACAAATGTATTTCTTCAAATCTCTTGAAAATATCCACGGATATTTTTATCGCTTTCGCGTTTTGTATTATACTTGATTGGTTGCTCTATAAAATAGTGAAATATAATTGAAGCAGAATTCGCAGACTTAAGAATTTTGCCTCGCCAACCTTAATGTCAGCATTGAGGTATTACTACTACGTACGTTAGTAATATAGTTCGATGAATGCCAGTTGCATTTCTGGGCCTCTTAAGTAGTTAAAGGAAGAATTTCCTATAATGACCGACTGGCAGTGTCAATTATAGTAAATTCTTCGTCACTATAGGTGGATGTTTAGACTGCTTTCAGTGTTCTTACATTATAATCATCCTAATTGGTTGTGATGTCTTCCAGGAAAGAGTGCAAGAGTGAATAGGCATTTGTAAAATTGATAGGTTGTAAGTCGGTTTGTTATACCATCTCCGGCTACGTCAACGCTAGATTCAGCTAGATAGCTTGACTAGTGGTCAAGTGGTAGCTGATAGCTAGGTTAGTGGTTAAAATATTGCCCCGCTGGTTAAGAGTTAAAATATGTTATAACGTTATCCCCAACGTAGAAGTTTGAAGCAAACACGAAGTTTATAGAGATATAAACTTTTATTTTATAGTCATTTTACTTTGAGTACTTATTCATTTTATAATAAATTATTGCAAGCGGTTATCGACCTGCTAACAAACACTGGGCCTAGTGTTCAGAGAAAATTCCGAGCGTAATCTCGAACTTTACATTATCAATATTCGTGCAAGTAGTATATGACATTGTGGAGCTGTAACGCTTAAACCCGAGATTGTTTATTAATACAGGCTATAGACTTGACGGTTCCTTGCAAATACTTCTATGTTATCGTACACTACTTTATTTGCCGGCATTAGTATTTCCAAACTTTAGTCAATAAGTCACGCACATCTGGTGAGAGGCGGAGGTAAGTATTCCCCATTAGAGAATAAAGTGTCGGTATAAATAACAAAAAACTTTACTATTTAAAAAAAGTAAATAAAATTTATTAAAAGTTAACATTTGCTTTGATCAAAGGATTCTCTCAGGCCACACTGAACAAAGGCTCTTTGCCACAGTTGCAATGCTTGGCAGACAGTTGACCAACCTCAGTTTTTTTTTAGTTGTTACTTGACGCTGGTGACCATCTCCAGGTTTGTTTGCCTTTGTCACCTCTTACGACACACACGGGACGATGGTAGGGGCGCGCACGCGCGCAAACTTAAGATTTTATGCCAAATAATTTATGTATTTTTACAATATATTGCTTGTATGTATGTATTTATTGCTTTAACAATATATTTATTTCTAATTAACAATAGTTTTTTCCGTGACATCGCTCGTTTAGACTTCGCATTCGTAACATATTATCCAGTGCCGAAATTAGAACACGGAACACTTAGGCGTTTTTCTCAAAACCCATTTAACGTAGATAATTTAAATTATCATAGTTGTAACATGCAGTATTTTTTTATAACTTTATTGCGTCCCCTTAGAAAAAAAAGAATATAAAAGGCGGACTTAATGCCTAAAGGCATTCTCTACCAGTCAACCCATAAACCTGTGCACTAACATAAGGTTTGCAATTCGGATTAAATTTTTAAGATGATAGTGTACCCAATGATATTTGTCATTTTTATTGTTAATTTTATTTTTAGTTTTATTGTTTAATTTTATTTTTAGTTTTTTTTGTTTAATTTTATTTTTCACTATATTTCTAAAAGTATCAATAGAGGAGTTTAAAAAAAAGTTATACATTGATTGAAAATTATCAGAAATACGTTGAAAAGTTAATGTTAAAAAGTGTTATTATTAAATATTTCTTTCTGTCTTGTTTACGTCAACGTTAAATTATGGTATATAATACTGCAATCGCAAATCCACTTGCCGAGCGTGACGATAAAAGCAAATCCTTCTCACAAAGAGAGGCCTGCAAAGGATAAGATGAAAGGGAGAAACGTCGGGAAGTAAAAATAACTTAAATGAAACGCAATAAAATCTGTAAAATTAGATTTGTTCAAGGCATGCAGAGGACTATATTACTATATTTTTATATTACTA
>CAJQZP010000452.1:0-73685 GCA_907164705.1 Parnassius apollo
GATAGCCAGTAATTAACTAGATTGGAAAGCTAAAGTGGCAATGGCCGGCCTTTTTTTAACTTTTTCTAAGCTAGCACTTAGCTACAATCCCCACCTGATGGTAAGTGGTAATGTAGCTTAAGGTACAGCGCACTGACTTAACGAAAGCCTAACATTGTAATCGGATGGAAAGACAGATGCTGGCAACTTATTCCACTCCTTTGCTGTACGTATGACGGACGACGTAGCAAACCGTTTGATATGAATGCGTGGTAAGACAACAACGAAAAGGTGGAGACTGGCCGTACGTCTGGTATTCCGATGGTGGAAGGGAGAGGGAGGAATTAAATTATGCAATTCTTGCGCATACTCTCCGAAATCCATCCTGCAGATGACCGAAGGCTACTTTACACCGGCGTACGAGGCTGGTAATATTGGTTTCAACCCTAAATCTGGGTAACCAATAATCCTCTTAGCACGCCTTTCCATTGAGTCCAAGGTTTCTAGGTGACATTTTGTAGCACCAGCCCATATATGGCTGCAATACTCCATGCACGACCAGGATTGGGCTTTGGGTTATATAGCTTGAAGAAATAACCACCAATCGCAAAGAATGTTTCTCGAGTGGCGATCCCGTAGCTTTAAGCGACGCCACTAGATGGAGTGATGACCTGGTAAGAGATGCAGGATGTTGATGAATGCAGGTGGCTCAGGACCGTACTTTCCGACTTAGCTGACAGCAAATTAAAATAAAAGTAAAAGTAATTTCAACCATATTACAAAGCGTTTGCAATGAAACGGTGCAAATCATTGTTTACATTTTACATAAATGTAACATGGACTCTCATTTTATTTAGCCTGAAAGAAAATCCACTAGCAAACTCTAAGGCCTGAAGTGTGTTGCACAAATAACCTGTACTCAAATTATCACTCATACACACTAGTGATCACCCGCTTCTTACATAATGTAACAAAATCGTAAAAAAACTTAATGACCTTGGATACAGCACTGAAAACACACCCAGACCCGTATATATGTAATATGTGTTTTTTGCAAATATTACCGTTCATGGGATTCGAACGTTAACGATTAAGCATGCACGTAATATTGCGCTTTTGCTTTAATGCATATTTAACAAATTGATATAAAATCAGAGGTGCTTGCACTGTCACCTTACCTCATTCGTTACAACTTACACATGCTTGGAGTAACGTTTACAAAGTTAGGTACATAATAAGATAACAGGTTATGGTTCAAGGATTAACGAGGTATCTAAACTATTTTAATAGCAACTTTAATTTTAACAAGTACTTTCATAATGCGTGCTCGACAAATAGCACTGCTTTTGCACTGCAATTGCAGTGCTTTTGATCTTACAAATTTAAGTCAATAAAGCAGACTCAGATTGAAAGTATCATTTTGATTTTAGGTAATTCTTGTGCTGCAATCCATTAAATTTTACATTAGATAATGATGCTTTAAGCATACAATCCACTCCTTGGTAATAAATGTTTTATGTTAGATACAAGCTTTTATACCGTTGTGAATACAAGTGACACTTGTGAATATGTCACTATGTCATTTTCTCGAAGCGACGCAGCGCTGCTATGCAAAGATGTCAATAAATGTGAAATATTGAGCCCTTGGTATTTGTACTGGAACTACGAGATACGCCTACGATATGGTGAGTGCTACGGACAAAAGGGGTTGATTTTATTGTTGACATGTTCAAATACAGATCCCAGCTAAAATGTTGAAAATGTTGCCTTTATATATATGGTAAGCCCAGCAAGTAACACGATTAAAATATAAAACTATGAATGAGTTAGTATTGGCAACAAAAAACTTTTTTGGCAAGTCTATAATTTTTAATATAAGATTGTAGTGAAAATTTAAGTCATTCTCCAATTGAACTCGAAGATTGCTCAGGGTACATCTGAAAAAAAAGTTTAGACACGTTCGTCAAGATATGGAAAGACTTGTTTCCAAGGTTTCCTCACGATATCTTCTTTCACTGACTACTACGCTGAATATCAACTCTGGATATTGCGTTCAATAATTTCAGTGGTGCTTTTGCGGACCGATATTGTATTCCTTGCGAACTATTAATTTAACGATTTTAGACGAGATGAGTGATTATAGATGTTATACATATAATATAATCTGCAAATCTACTAAGACTACATTTGCAACAAAATATCCTGATATAATCGTATTTTAATGCCATTGGCTCAGAATTTAATTTCTATATGGACACACGCGTATTTTAAATGGCGCAGTGTTGCGAAATTGCCTGATATATGACTAATGTCACTTTTGTAAATGTGAGTAATAACGTAAAGCATAAACATTATAAACTACTTATTAGGTTTATGTGAAACATTAAAATTTTATCGTCCATGCTATGATTGTTTGGCGGTACGTTATTTTAGTTTTATTTTTAAAGATTCTAATGTTTGCTATGATTCGCGTATAACAAAGAGAGCGATTGAGTGTGATCATGTTTTATCCAAAAAATAAGAACACTACATGTGATTAATTTTTAATGCAGCGGCGTTAATATCTTTTGAAATTTTCCAGTATAAACATGCCAACAAACTCATGACTGTGAACAAGCAATCATAAAACACGATTGGCTGCTATTAAATACACACACAGTCATACAATATTATGTAATAATTTATGTCTGGCAAATGATTATACCGCCATCTATCGGACAGCTACTAGATCTTTTTTGAGGCTATCCATAGTTACCTCTTACGATATACACGAAATGGAATGGGGCGATGGATATTCTTGTCACCACTACAAGGATATCTACTATAGCTATATTGACAATAAACATACACATAAACATAAACACTCATGCCTGTCACCCAGAGGGGTAGGCAGAGACTACAGACTTCCATTTGGCACGATCCTGACACACCTCTCTCGCCTCCTTCACATCCATAAATAACAAACATTAATATTATAAAATCCCTAGTAATCAATTATCGCTTACACTCCACTGCGTCCTGGATTGCTTGTAAGGAGATTAGTATTATATACGGGTGCGCTGCAAGCTCTCGTTTGTTATCTGTTCTCTATGTAATGGAGGAAAGTTCTTGTGCTGCTAGTGGAACGTTCGGAACAATGAGTGATATTCACTTTGTCATTTTATTTGAGCTTTTTGACTTTGATTTAATTGAATAGAATATTTTTTAGGAATTAATTAATTTTCTAACAGGAAAACAAATTTAATCTTCGAATACGAAACAGAGCGTAAAGAGCAGCAAGCTATTCGACCTTGTGTAGCCAAAAAATATAGATTTAGATATAAATTTGCTTAAGAACCAAACACAGATATATTTCTGAGAACTATTTCCCAGCAATTAATATCTATTGAAAAAAAATGATAAAAGTCCATAGAATGTTTATTTTAAAGCATGTCTTATGTAGATATTTCTGTATTGTCACGAAATTAACTGCTAGAGTTTTATTAACTGGTAGAGATTAGAGTCAGAATTTGTCAACCGCTCAGATAGTACAGTGACACACGTGTACGCACAAACACATTCATACACATGTTCTTTGCAACTCGTAGACGATGTATTATGGTGAACTGTGCACTAGAAATAGACACTGGGACTTTTACAATTCACGCTGAACCTGAAACCCAACATCTTACGATTTGCTCGAATTTTGGGTCCAGCTAGAATTTAACTCAGGGCTCGCGAAAATAGCAAAGTTACTGACCAAGCTAACTGACCTTCGACATTGAGCTATGATATAAAGAGTATTGTTTTCAGAAAATTTATGTTCAGCGAGAGATTATCGTAATTACATTTTCTAAATTGCACTGATACCGATGAAATTATATACCTTACATTTTAACATTATTTTATACCTAATAGTAGTGTTCGCGTAAATATAAGAAATCATTATACCTAATGTTTACCGTAAGCTTCTTTTTTATAGAATAATGTGTGACAAACGAGCACACAGTCCACCTGATGGTAAGTGGATGCTGTGGCCCATAGACATCTTCATTCATCCTCAAATAGGAAACAAAAACAAAATTATTATTAATTAGATGAACATGTAACCAATGATGTGAAATTATGTGAACATTGATGTCAAGTTACAAATGTAATAACCACAGGATCAATTCGCACAACAACACGTAAACAAAAAAAAAATATGAATTAAATATAATAAACACATTTTCATGTAGTTGTTTTACAACATAAATAATATGAATGTACAAGATTTTTTCATATTTATATTGATACATATTTACAATAACATTCTTAACATTCGTATTTTTTGTCTTTGTTACGGACAACAAAACCTAAAATTACGTTATTTGCTTAAAAAAATATGTCTTCTAGTGTTAACAAATGTTTTGTTAAACAAAATTTAGCTGTGTAATAGCGTATTTTATATAAATTTCTGTCTCAATTAAGATAAGCATACTCCTTAGAAGTCATAAAATAAAAAAGTAGTAATAAGTTTTCGACTACACCATAATACAACATGTTCTCGACTATAACATAATATAACATGTTCGCGAATGTACACCTGATTTGGTCAAACTTAATGTAAGTATCATATCTTACATAATATGTTTAAACCTCATTATGACTACGGAATTATTATGTGCTGTTATAGGGTATTTATCCAGCCACCCAAACCAAGCATAGACAGTTATAACATACGAGTATGTTATTAGAGTGTAAGATTGTTTTATTTTTAGTAATTTTTATTATTTCAAAATACATTTTTTGTAGATGGGAGGTGAAGTGTAGTATAGCCCTCACGATTATGTATATATTAGAGTTAAGGTAGAACGAGGAAGTTCAGTATAATTAATGTCTTAGAAGCAATAACATAATATAACATGTTCGCGAATGTACACCTGATTTGGTCAAACTTAATGTAAGTATCATATCTTACATAATATGTTTAAACCTCATTATGACTACGGAATTATTATGTGCTGTTATAGGGGATTTATCCAGCCACCCAAACCAAGCATAGACAGTTATAACATACGAGTATGTTATTAGAGTGTAAGATTGTTTTATTTTTAGTAATTTTTATTATTTCAAAATACATTTTTTGTAGATGGGAGGTGAAGTGTAGTATAGCCCTCACGATTATGTATATATTAGAGTTAAGGTAGAACGAGGAAGTTCAGTATAATTAATGTCTTAGAAGCAAAAACTCGTCCTCTTCTAAAATCTCCTTAACTCGTCTCGTCCTTAAAGCCCATCACAAGTCCACAGCTGGACATAGACCTATCGGAATACTGGAAACCACTACTAAATCTACGAGTAAATGTGAAATCATTAGTCATTACTTTATCAAGTCACGGTATGGAGCATATACACTGAGTGTAAACTGAAAAATGAGTAAATTAAATTTCCTGCGAGGGTAATTACTTCACGAAAAATTTATTTCAACTTCGAGCACTGATTAACAGGCCACCAGGAGACCAACCCGGTAAGAGCCTGTTCCTTTAGATCTTGAGCTGTTTTTTTATTGTTCTTTCCCTGGCAGCTCATGTTTGAGTGAATTTATCGCAGGTGTATGGTCCACAACCCGCCACGTGCCACGCCCGCCATTTTGTTTAGGTTAGCTAACCACGCCATACAATTCACTTTCGTTATTCTCGCAACCAATAATTTTGAGGCCATTGTTCCCGGAATCGAACCCGGGACCCTGTGGCCCGACCAGTGGTCCTAAGTACGACTACTGATCGTGGAGTCCCGGATTCGAATCCCGGTTCGGGCCAATATCAATTATTAAGATTTTCTGTTCAAAAAATTATCAGTAGCAGAAGAGCCAAACATAGGAATTTTAGAAAGCACGTAAAGCCTTTATTAGTTCTATCCCAGATCTCTCTCCAGCGGTGTTAAATTGGCGTCCCTTAGGCTTATGAAAGTAGGGGAATAACCGTTTTATTTAGTTATTAAATATCTTTTTCGAAAGATGGCACCAGGAAATATTCGAAGAAAATTTTATAGTTTTTTTTATTAATTGTATATAATTGACAAAATAAAAACTGTATAAATCGCATTTGAATGAGCATCGCATTTGAGTCGGATCAAAAGTTTATATGTGTTCACTGTCAATCTCCTCCAACGGTAGAATATATTCGATAAATCGGTTAACGTCACTCAAAAACTAATCAAAATTACAAAATTTCCTAAAGGCGTTTAGTTTACTGCTTGCTAGAAAATTGAAAATGGATTCAATTTATAGGTTTGTTCGTGGTTACACCAGCTTGCATGTTTGAATTGAAAACACCAATTTGCCTTTTCATTTTCCTTTCCATTCCGTTACTGTACTGTACTCTGTGTACTGTCGTATATCTTGATGTTCTGTTAGTAGTTGAAATGAACAGCAGTATTACTTGTCTCGTATTTAAATTGGTACGAGAAATATAAAGCTGTTGGAAAGGTGACCAACTCTTGTTCCAGTTAATTATTTTCTATGAACATCAACACCAATAGTATGCGAGTTTAACTCAGTCACGTCCACTAACAGCTAGTTACGGTTCAAATTGATGTTTATGTACCTGCACAGAAACTCTTATATTTTGGTACAATTTGAACTTTGTATAGCGGGGTGGTTTTATATTTAAACCGAATATTAATTCGCATTATACGTACTAGCATATTATATTTATAAAAGGCTTTTTAACGAAATTTATTATATCATAATATCTAATATCTAATAGAACTTTATCATATAATCATATAAAATATATTAAGCAAATTATTACTATTCATGTGTAGCTGATAAGGTACTAAACAGTAAGAAGCATTTAGGTTTAATTTATTTGACTTCAGACTATGGTGGTCACCTAAATTCCATGATTATATGAATTTGTATTTCTACAATATGAAACATGTAACAGAAGTGGAAAATGTTTTCATTTTGAACTCATACATGAGGCGTGAAGCAATAAGAAGAATAAGCGGAACTACGAATGCAGTTGACAAATTTGCTACGTGTTCTACTGAATTAAGGCTGTGCACAAAGCGAAAAGGTGAACATGGTTTTACGTCGAGTATTTCAAATATTCCGTACTGAGACTAATTTGTGTTGTGTTATTTTCATACCATGTTAACATAAAATCAACAAGAAATCAGGTATTATACAATTAGAGTACGCGCTAAAAATCTATATGTATGAGGTAATATAATTCATGAATTTATAAATATAACCAAAATTGTTTATCGAAAAGCGCGCGTAAATTATGTGCTTGATCACTCTCCGGTCATGTCGGGTTGCCGTCTCATCGGACTATGAGTGTTCGAGAATAAAGATTGCTTTCGCATAGAATAGGGCAATATGATCCTATCTTGCGCAGATGGCTAGTTTCCGATGACGCTGGCCACTGTAACCGACATTCGGTATAGAAGATATTATGTGTTCACAAGCGCATCATCATCAGTGTAAATTTATGGTTTCTTCCAGGGCAAGGATCCTGTAGACCGAGGACAATTAAAAAACGATATAAAGTTAGAAATAAAGGAGCGAAATTCGACTTTATTTTTTTAAGTGTTTTCACGATTTATATGTTTGAGCTCATTCATAACGATACTATGGTTTTGAAAGGAGACAATTTCTTTTTGTAAGGAGAATGGGTCCACCACAAACTTTAAGGATTCTTAATGAAATTTATGTCGATTTATTCTTTATAATCTATAGATTAATAACGTATTATTAATTTAACTGCGTTTTAACGGAATACTAATTTACAATTAAAATATGAATGTAACAATAACCTAAAAATAAAATGAAAGCAAATTTCTAGTAGTTTTCACCGGTATTCTAATTTAAAATAGTGCATTGTCGAATACATATACAACAAAGTTGTAGATATATTTAGTATTTATATATACTTTAAGATCGATAGTAAAACTTTTCACTATTTCTGACAAAATAGTAAAGAGTAGTGTCTGTGTGCCCTGTGCACAATTGTCATATGGATTCTATTTTTGACATTTATTGATTGTGAGTTAGTGTACATTCTAATTACTATTAAAAAAATATGATTAAAGCCAAGATGACCAAGGGATAATATGACCATTTATACTTATTATTTTACGAACAAACGATAAGAAAGATGTTTTAAGCTGGTTGTGTTAGAAAAAGCGAAATATAATGTACTCTATTTATTATTGTAAATTATAATTTCTAAAGTATTCTATTAATAGTAGTACAGAAACAGAAACTTTTTATTCAGTATAGGTTATAAATAATACTTTTTGAAAGTCACATTTTTTTAATTTACCGCTGATTTGGAGGAAACCATTGTTTTAAGAAGAACCAGCAAAAAAACCAAGTGTGACTTTTTTTCGATAACAGTTTACAATCATGTATGTTACAATTAACAACATAGAACAGTTGATTAAAACTACTTTTACGGATTTCATCGCCTTTAATTTTTTTTTAATAGCCTTGTCCAGGGTTTATTATCATCATTCATAAATTTCTTAATATTATAATAACTCTTTTTATGCAAACTTAGTTTAAATATAAAAGTCAGCATTAAATATTTAAATCTGAAGTCAAAAATAAACTTTTCTCTAAGCTGTAAATTTTCTATTTCGTATTTCACGATAATTCGTGGAACAAGAAATAGAAAGGAGCTTTCAACAAAAAGAGCCCTTTAGTGTCAATGCATTGCTCCAGAGGAAAGTAAGATTTACCAAATATGAGGTTCATTGGTATTTACAGTAATTTTCGCAAATTTGCAAAACTTGCAAATTTATTCTTTTAAGGTTATCCTCACACTAGGGCATTCTCCTGTATCGTAGTTACAGTTTACAAACATAATTTTTACAAGGACAAACATCTACACCTAAAACAATTATTTGTAGGCAATACAAATACTTATTCCGTGCGGGATTCGAACCCGCGGTCTTTAGATTCACTCCTCACTACTAAGCCACAGCACAACCGAGTCGTCACGTTATAAATTAAAAACTTAGAGAAAATTTGGATTTAATAAATACGATATATTTATTTTATATATTAAATTCATTTTTTTTTTCAGAATAAGATTGAAAAACGAGCACATGCGTTGTCATCCCTGAGGACTAAGATGGAATGCCTCATTTCGAATAAAAAAGGTCTCCGAATCTCTACACTTACCATACGAAACACAGCATTATTAAGCTGCTATTTTACGCTGGTGTTCTGTGAGAGCGTGGTCCTTCCCCGGTTGAGCCGACCCATTGGTGCTACAATAATAACATAGCTGCAGCGTGGCTCTGTCACTTATATATTTCATAAAGTAGTACTGAAGTGTAGCTCTCTCTGCTACATTCGCTCGATCACTAGACGATCAAAGCCTCCCCGTCACCACTAATCCCAGCTCCACTATTAGTGTAGTGGTATTGGGAGCAGTGATGCTGGGTTAATAGTAACGGGAATAATACATTGAGGGATGCCGGAAGGTGCTCTTTAGACTATTAGCTATTTAATTTTTGACATCTTTAATATAATGCATTTCCGCAAAGTAACGCCTGATTCCATTAATTATACTGGAAGATCGTGAAGTCAACAGACGTTATAGGATATTCCAATTTAGAATCTGCAATACAGGATAGCTAAAAACATTTTGACAATGAACACCAAATAACAATTTTAGCAAACAAAAAATATTCTTTATTTCGGGATTCGTATCCAGGGCCTACGACTTACCAGCTACACTGCGTCACGCGATTGTCAACTTATAATTGGATTAAAAGTAGTTACCAGGCGGTCCCATAATGAACTGGCCTGATATAGTTCAACGCGACATGTCGCTACATGTTGTGTTGCATTAAATAGTACGTTTATCGTGCACTTAATATAAGAAACATGCATCGACATGAAATGCTTAGTCTTAGTTTAACAGGCATTTGAATAACGAGAGTCGCGTATTTTTTCAAAATGTCGAAAACTGAGTATCGAAGTGTCATAAAGTTTCTGTTTAAAGAAGGTTTATCCCTAGCCCAAATAAAAGAACGATTGGATGGCGTGTATAAGGAGTATGCCCCTCCTATAGCACAGTGAAAAATTGGGTGAGAGTTTCGCCTCGGGAGAGAAACCGTCGAAGACTTTGGCCACGACGGTCGACCTGTGGAAGTGCTCACTCCCGAAACGATTGCTCTTATCGAAGAGGGGGGTTCTGAGTGACTGCCGTTTGAAGATTAGAGAAATTGCAGCAAGGCTTGGGCTCTCTAAGAGTACCGTTCATCGCGCGATCCATGAACATCTTCACATGAAAAAAGTGAGTGCAAGATGGGTACCGAAACTTCTTTCAGCGGTACAGAGACAGGAAAGAGTGCGCTGCGCTTCGGAGTTTTTGGATCTTTGTGGCGAAAATCCAAAGACTGTGATCGAGCGGCTAGTGACTGGTGATGAAACTATGATCTTGTATTATGATCCACAAAGCAAGCGCGAGTCAATGGAATGGCGTTATAAGGGTGAAAAGCCCCCTAGAAAGGCAAAGGTGCAACAATCGACTAAAAAACTGATGTGCACAATATTTTGGAATTTTCAAGGCATTTTGATGGTGGATTTTAAAGAACGTAATACAGTCGTGAACGGCTAATATTATGCTTCTTTAATATATAAATTACGAGACAAGATAAAGGAAAAACGAAGAGGCAAGCTGTCTAAAAGTGTCCTGTTGCTCCATGACAACACCCCTGTTCATACCGCTGGTGTTTCGAAGGATGCAGTTCGTCAATGCGGGTTCACAGAAGTTCAACATCCACCTTACAGTCCAGAAATGGCCCCGTCCGACTATTATTTATTTCCAAATTTAAAGCGGGACTTAAGAGGAAGAAAATTTTCAAGCGATTAGGAGTTGCAGGCGGCCGTCTTCAGTCATTTTGAGGATAAAAAATGTGATTATTTTTATAAAGGTTTAAAGATGTTGATTCACAGATGTCAGAAGTGTGTTAGTATTCATGGTGATTATATTGAAAAATAAAATTGGTTTCGTTTCATTTCCTTCATTGGTTCATAGTTAGGCCAATTCATTATGGGACCGCCTACGTAGGTAGCTCCAGGGGCGTTTGTTTCTTGTACCGTAATTGAATAAAATTGTATGGTGTGGCTTAGCTACGAGTACCAACTTTTATATCAACAAATTTTTATTTGAAATGAGCTCCTAATGATATTTCATTCAGTACATTCAGAATCACAAATACTCAGGCTTTATTATTATGTTATGACTTTCAAATGTAACAGAATTGTTACAAAATTTATTCGTATTTCGACAAATTCAAGTATTCATAGTATGGCCTTTAATGACGTTTCATACAGTACATTCAGAATCGCAACTCATCGTCTTAATAATTATGATTGTTTTAATTTTGGTTTAAAGAAATTTATTTCTCATAAGAACATACAATAGTTCACTTATAATGAGATACAAAGTAACTATTATACTAAAGTAAAATTAGTAGTCGAAATAAAAAGAAATAAACAGAAATCTAGTGCTGGAAGTGTTATAGTTAAAGCTTATTTACATATGAGGTTACACATATTCAAAAACGGTGACATTGTACGTACATATTATCTAAGTTTACTTTTAAATAATTTCATGTTATTGCAATTTTTCATGTCATCTGGTAGTTTATTGAACAGCTGTTCTCCCTTAAACAACAGCGTCTTTTGCTATAATTAGTTCGTGCAGTTATTAATTGTAGTTTATTTTACTTTTTAAGTTGTGTGTTGTTGTTTTTTATGTAACTATATGTTTGACTGAATAGAATTAATGGTAATATTTTTCATTAAGTTACAAGTGCAATAAGTGTGTAAGATTTAGTAAATTAGTTTTTTCGTATATTACTATCGTTGGAATTAGATAATGTTAGTGGAATAATGTTTTGATAATTTTATTTTGTGTCCTTTGAAGTGGATTTAGATTTGTTTTAGCAGCTGATCCCCATATCTCAATTTAATATTCAATATGCGATTTAACTAAAGAGTTGTATATAATTGTACGTACCTTATCCGGAATACAGTTTGCCACTTTACGTAATGCATTTAGTAATGACAGCAGTCTTGATTTGACTTGATCAATATGCAATCGCCAAGTGAGCTTCTCATCTATCAATAGACCTAGATATTTTTCCAGACTTGAACGCGTCATTATTTTATCTTCAATAGCAAGATGTGCAAACTCTGGTAAAGGTTTATTCTTTGTAGAAAATATTATAAAAGGTGTTTTTGACATATTAATTGTTGACAGGTTATATTTTAACCATTCTCAGAGTAAGTCAAGTTCTTTTTGAGCATAGGTTATAATGTTGTGAAGATTTATCGAAATAGAAGAGACATGTTTCGTCGGCATATAATGTTAGGTGGCTTAGGCTCTTAATATGTAGTATAAAACGTTAAGAAACAGCACCGATGACCTTATTCTCATAGATTATTGTCAATTAGGTACTCTTGAGCAGTATAATTACACTTAAACAATTTTTGCTTAAAAAAAATTAAACTTTTTGATAGGTCATGCATATTTTTGGGGCTGTGTTGTAAAAGCGTATACATTTCCCTATAGAAGAATTACTGACTCTTTTGAGTCGAGTGACTGATATAACTAGCTTGTGCCTGTTCCATTTCTAATTAAAAATTTTTTTGTGTACATACATAGCTCTTTCGAAAATCTACTGTGAGGCCAAAATGATCAAATACATTTATTTACATTTTCTCTAAAGGACTCCTTCAGACTTAGGTCATATAAATTGCTCTCTTTTTGCAAAACAAAATAAGTTTCAGTGTCCCTCACCTTACTCCACAGCAAGATTCCGTACGACATTATGCTATAGAACTTACTAAAATAAACTTGTCTAAGTGTTATAATACATGAAAGATCTTTAATCTTTTGACAACATATGCTTCAGAACTCTTTGCTAGCTAGTTTTGATGTATGAGAGTCCTATTAAAGCTTCGCGTCAACTGTAATTTCGATAAAAACGGTAGTCACCATTCACCTGTTTAAAAATCGGTGTTTGTAAGTTTTATGAATTCCATGTTGCCATGCTTTTACTACATAGTTGGTAACAAATTAATGTCGGAAATAGAAATAAAAAAATAAATGTCAGGTCTGTATTTTTTGGGAGGAAGAGGGCGTTTCGTTAAAATACTAAATATAATTATGCAGACTTATGTGTTACATATTGCTTGGGAATCTATCCACTCCCTGTGAGCTCTGTGATTAACCTTAGCCGTTAACCGATACAAATCTACAAATTCGTCAAATATCCTCCTATCTACTCAGTTTCGAGAGCGCTGTACATATGACAAATATTACCCTTATTTATGAATTTGAACGTGACTGGTAACCGTTACAATTTTATCATCCATGTTAAATAATGTCGCGCACATATATTATCTTACCTTTTACTTAATGACTGTAGGACTCAATTATTGTGACGGAATCTTTCTTATAAATGTTAAATAAACAACACATATATTCGTATAATATGTTAATAAAGACTCGGTTAAAAATGTACGCTATATTTTAATTAGGTTATAGAAGGTATATAGGTGCATGGATTGCGATTTGATTCTGGTTTGGAGTTTGTATTGAAATGATATCTTCACCATCCCGTTTTTACTTATATTATCATTTAATGTAAACAAAATGTCATAGCATCCTCGTTTGCAGTAGCCATGGGAATTCTAAGAATGATTGTCAAATATTTTTTATATTTGATTAATTCCATAAGGGTTTTAAAAAATTTCATGGATTTTAAACTGGTTGATATGCGACTTGGACCAAAAAATCATTGTGATAATAATATTAAAATTGTGAAAAAAATATTGGATAGAATTAAAATAATAACAATAGTTAAGTTAAAACAAGTAATGGTTTATCTATCTACATAAAATACGGGGTTAGTTTCTACCTATGTCTGTTATAGAATTTGAAACCATCCAACTAATTTTGACAAAAAATGTGTGTGTTTGAATGGGTCCATAGATGGTTTATATTTACATTTGGACCCAGTAGATGGCGCTGTTGTCTGGATCTAGAAATCAAACTTGCGAAGCCAATCCTCAATTCCTCGTATCGTATCGTCAATAAACGTTACAAAAGTTTATCGCGACTTGAGTCACATTTTTCCGTTTTTGTAATAAAACATCAGAATGTATCGAATTTCTTCGTTACATTCACTCATATTGGTGGACGGAAAAACAATTGAATAATGGAAAATGTACAAAAATAAAATAAGAAAAAACTATTTTAACGACCTTATTAGCTTGTTACTTCACGGAGATCCCAGATAAAAGTGAATTATATTCCTTAGTTTTCACAGAAAAATTATGAAAAAAACATTATGAATAAATTAAGTTAACCTGCAGCTGACTTCGAAGAACTAAAAGGAACAAAGTAATTTTCATTTTTGAATTTTCTGGGTAATCTTTATTTTTTTTATACACTGTCTTAGCAACGCTCTCGAGGTTATTATGAGGAGGTTATTATATTTTTTTTGGTATTTTCATGTTAGCTTTTACCCCACCCACCCAAAATAAAGTGGCATTTGTTGCATAAGGAGGAGTATGCAAGTGAATTTAGAGAGCTAGTTGTAAACAAGATGATAGAGATGGGTGATATGGAAGGAATGAGTGTGAATGAGTGCTGGAAGGAAATGGCTGATTGTATCCGAAGTGTGGCAAGGAAGGTATTAGGAGAAACAAAAGGGAAGCGTATGATAGATAAGGATGGGTGGTGGTGGAGTGAAAGTATTAGAGAAGATTTGAGAGAAAAGAAAATGCCTTTAAAGAATGGCAGAGCGTAGAAGACCAGAATGATTCCATAAAAGAAAGTAAGAGAGGGGCATATAAAGAATGTAAGAAGAGAGCAAAGAAGGAAGTTGCTATTTGTAGGGCAGAGGCGCAAGATAAATTATATCGGTCCCTTGAAAGCCCCCGAAGGTCAAAAACGACTTTTTCAAATTGCAAAAGCGAGAGAAAGGAATGGAAGAGATGTTTCACATGTAAAATGTATAAAAGATGATTCTGGAAGGATTTTGACTGACGATGAAAGTATAAAGAAGCGATGGAAGGAGTATTTTGAGAAATTGATGAATGAGGAGAATGAATGGAATGGTATGCTTGAAAACCCACCAGTGAATATGGGCTTAGTGAGAGAAATTAGTGTGGAAGAAGTAAAAATGGCTGTTAAGAATATGAAGAATGGGAAGGCGGTCGGCCCAGATGGAATACCAGTAGAAGTGTGGAAGTTGCTGAGTGCGGATGGATGGAAGTGGTTGAGTTTATTTTTCGGTAAATTGTTGCAGGAAGAACAAATACCTGAGGAATGGTGCAGTGGTATACTGGCCCCCATTTTTAAAAACAAAGGAGACGTTCAAAACTGCAGAAGTTACCGGGGGAATAAAACTCATGTCACATACGATGAAAGTCTGGGAAAGAATAATAGAGAAAAGAATGAGAGAAGAGTGTGAGATAACACAAAACCAGTTCGGATTCATGCCCGGTCGAGGTACGACAGATGCCATTTTCGCATTACGCCAATTGTGCGAAAAGTACAAGCGCGTGCATAAAAATCTGCACATGGTTTTTGTCGACCTTGAAAAGGCGTACGATCGGATTCCCCGTGAGGTTTTGTGGTGGGCGTTAAAGATGAAAGGTATGCCTGGGAAGTATGTGAAGTTAGTCCGTGCTATGTACAGAGCATCCCGTACATGTGTACGATCTGCCGCGGGAACTACGGGCAGTATCGATGTGGCGGTAGGGCTGCACCAAGGGTCGGCATTGAGCCCTTACCTCTTCCTACTGATTATGGACGCTTTGACGTCGGACCTGCAGGATGAGGCACCCTGGTGCATGCTCTTTGCCGATGACATCGTGCTTGTCGGGGAAGAAGGCATCGAGGTACAGAGCAGACTGACGGGGTGGCAACAGAGGCTGGAGAGTGTTGGCTTGAAGATCAGCAGATCCAAAACCGAATATCTGTGCTGTGATTTCGGCGGTCTTTCCAGTCCTGTACCCATGTCGTTGGATGGCGCTATACTGCCTACCTGCTCAGATTTCAAGTACCTCGGTTCCCTCATTCAAGGCGACGGCGGAATAGATAGAGCTGTGCAGCATAGGATTAACGCAGGGTGGATGAAATGGCGACAGGTCACAGCCACAACGTGCGATCCCCGAATGCCAATAAGGCTGAAGGGGAAAATTTACAAATCGATCATCCGACCTGTCGTCATGTATGGAAGTGAATGCTGGGCCGTCAAGAAGAAGGATGAAAATAGACTGCATGCGAATGAAATGAGAATGTTACGATGGATGTGTGGTGTGACAAGGATGGATAAGATAAGGAACGAGTATATAAGAGGAAGCCTGAAAGTAGCGCCAGTGGTAGAAAAGGTGAGAGGGAAGCAGATTGGCATGGTTTGGGCATGTGATGCGGAGGGATGAAAGTCATGTCACAAAACGAGTGTTGAATATGAATGTGGAGGGACACACGGGCAGAGGAAGGCCGAATAAAAGATGGATCGATTGTGTGAAGAGTGATATGAGAATGAAAGGAGTAAGTATGGAAATGACGGCTGATAGAGAGGAATGGAACAAGAAGATTTACTCCGCCGACCCCAGATAATGGGAAATGGTTTAGAGAATGATGATTCATGTTAGCTTTTATTTTTATTAAGAGTTTTATCTTATTGCAAAAATATCTTCTCTTAACTACTGCAAAACAGATAAAAAGAAACCTTACAAACAAAACAAAAATAACACAGTGCTAAACAGAGTTGGCATAGACAAAAAAAAATAGAAATGGTCGATATAAAACTAATATACCAAGACCACATTTTCAAGTGTGACATTAGTCATATGCCAGCCAATTTCACGACTCAGTGGAATTTTACACACGCGCGTTTCCATCATCATCATCATCATTACAGCCCTTCACAAGTCCACTCCTGAACATAGGCCTCCCCCAAGTAATGCCGCAAAGCACGGTCCTGAGCCACCTACATCCATCGACTTCCTGCATGTCTTACCAGGTCGTCACTCCATCTAGTGGGGAGTCGCCTACACTACGCCTACCGGTACGAGGCTGCCACTTGAGAACCTTTCTTCCCCATCGGTTATCGGTTTTTCGATCTATATGGCCGGCCCATTGTCACTTCAGTTTACTAATCCGTTGGGCTATGTCGGTCACTCCGGTTTTACTGCGGATATCCTTATTTCTGAGTCTATCACGCAGAGAAACTCTGAGCTCGGCCAGCAGTGAAGGACCACGTCTCAGATCCTGGCACTGGCAATACGCACTGGTTGTACAATATAGTTTTTAGAGTTTAAGGTATAGCTGACGAGAAGATGTGTCGTAATTTTCTGAACGCTGCCCAGCCGTTGAATCCGTCGATTGAACTCTCGGTCGAAGTTGGACTTACCTAGTCGGACTATTTGTCCCAGGTAAACGTACTCGTCAACAATTTCGAGCATAGTACTCCCAACAAATACTGTTATATATTAGGCGTAGGTGTGACATGGACATTAAACATGATCTTTGTTTCATCCATGTTCATCTTAAGACCTATCCGTTGGGTCACACTAGTGAGGTCATTGAGCATAGTCCTCAAGTCCCCCAGCGATTCTGCCGTAAGGACTATATCGTCGGCAAATCGAAGATGAGTGATGAACTCGTCATTGATTTTAATACCGTATCCCTTCCAGTCCAGTAGTTTGAAAACGTCTTCCAATGCAGCGATGAAGAGTTTCGGGGATATAACGTCACCCTGTCTTACACCTCTCTGCAGTTGGGTAGATTTCAAGCTCTGGTTCTGTACTCAGATAGCCATCGTAGCCCTACTGTACAAACACTTCAGCACTGATATACCGACAGTCAACTTGGCACCGCTGAAGGGACGACGGATACAAAGGTTTTCTCATAGTCCACATACGTCAGGCAAAGTGGCAGATTGTACTCTTCGGTCTTTTTCGGTAGGTGGTCTATGGTACTGAAGCCTTTTTCGGCAACCGGCTTGTTCGGGAGGTTGGAAGTCGTGGAGTCTGCGTGCGAGACAATTCGTAATGACTCTCGAAAACAGCACGTAGGCACGTGTGCGCCTGTTTATATAAAAAATTGAAAACTGAGGAGGAGGGTATTAAAATACGTGTAAAAGGCTGGATGTTTTGTTGAGAATTCGGTCTTAGCTTCCTTAAATTGATAGTCTGCAACTAACACTAGATTTATCCACATAAGCTCCACAAAAATATTTATTACAATTTCCAAGTTGATTAGCAGCGTGTCATTAAATTATTAACTTGCCAAAAGAATATTGAGTACCAATACCACCTCATTCATAATTTTATCTTTAAATCTGACTTACTACGCTTGTTTTAAACATAAAGCAATATTCCCAACACAGATAAAAGAAACTCCCTTTTATTTATAGCACTAAACATATCGTACACGTAGCTCGTAGCTCCTGTAAATATACCGACGGCTCAATATTTCACATTTATTGACATCCTAGCATAGCAGCGCTTTCACTTACAAATCTACATCTCCCGTCCGCCTTAAGAAATGTCACCTGTGTACACAAGGGTAAGTAAGCCCTTGTATATAAAATTTTACATAATGTATTATCACTGAGTACCACTTTCTGAAGTAAAATTTCACTGGAACATACCATTGAAATTAAGTAAATCATTCCAATGTAAACCTGCATATTGATTTTAAATTTTTAATTATTTACAATTAATATTCATAACACACAATATAAAAAAAACATAATATTGAAAAACTAAAACGTAAAGTATAAAAAGTTCGCGATCGTAAACGAACGTTGAGCACTTTGGCTCTAAACAAGTTATTTATCCTCATTATATTTTCTTTGCATATTATAGAAAGGAATAAACTACTACGAAAACAACGAGTGCTTGTGATCGATTAATTATTTGTTACATCTTAAATAAAGCACCATAAAAATTGCCAAAGTGTATTTCACCAAATTGACTACGAATCTGAGATATTCAGCAAAAAATATGTAATGCAAACAGGAAAATCTTTTGCTGAGTAACTTACGTTAACTTCAACAGCTTAAGTATTTAGAATATGGAAAATATAACTCCAATCAAAGTCAGTTAGTAATGCTGGTTTTTGTTTAAGGATTGACATACGTGTATGGCATTGGAAATGGAAACGTGAACTGAACGCGAGGCTTTCGTATTGCAAATATTAGTCTTTATTGGAATGTTATAAAATGTACTTAAGACGAACTAAAATAACCGCGTGGCCTAGTGTTGAGCGCCTTGTGTAGAATAGCGTGGCAAGTCTTGTGTAGAAATTGTGCTTTTCCATTTTGAATACATTTATCTCTGACTTGGAACTAGCAAATGTTGAATGTGAATGATTGTGTGAATGTTAAGGTAGTTTAAGTAAACTCTATTTTTTGAGTTTTTTTTATATCTTAAGAGTACTCATAACCGACGAGCCTGTTTTGTAGATATGTAGATATGAAAGTAGTGAGAGGGGTGTGTCAGGATCGTGCTAAATGGTAGTCCGTAATCCCTACCTACTATCGCTCAATCCTCCAGCGATCTCATGAGACCGCGGCTATATTCCATCAAATCCCTAGCGGTCTCATGAGACCGCACCCACCCACAGCACTATAGCCCATAAAAACTTATGTTTAAAGACTACTTTCTATAAATAAGTTTGGAAATATAAAATCAATATGAAATTTTCTATCCTCTGATTGAATAAAAATTCAATTGTCTATAGATATTTATTTAAAATCTTCATTCAAATTGCGTCATTATTGAGTGTTCGTTGTTGTCCATTGTTGCGTTGATTTTTGGATTTTTCTAAGTTAAGAACAGTTTTTTATATTATAAAATTGTTATGAAAGTTTTTGTGTGAATATGATTTATATTTCTTTACATAAATAATTTAGAGTAATATATAGACATAATAGTAATTTTCACGCTACGGGCATCCACTTGGTATATAGTTATCAAAATACAATAAAGTATTTTTTTAATGATTAATCGATTGAATAACTCTGACTTTGACCTTTGTTTAAACTATAGAATAGGAAATTTTGTATAAATTCTATAATACCAAATTTGTTTATAGAAAAGTAGTCTATAAATATAAGTTTTTGTGGCATGTGTACGCATGCGACCGCACTCACCCACAGCACTTTAAACCATTAAAACTTATATTTATAGACTAATTTTCCTTAAAGAAGTTTTGCATTATAGAATCTATACAAAATTTTCTATAGTCTAAATAAAAGTCAGTCACTCTATGAATTTTTATTTTTAATCTACCGTAAAATTGCGCCACTTTCGTATGGTCGGCAATAAAATACATAGATTAACTGACTTTTGTTTAGACCTCAGGATAGAGAATTTTGTATAGATTTTATAATGCCAAACTTCTTTATATATATATATATATATATATATATATATATATATATATATATATAATATATATATAAAAGAAAGGTAGCCCAAATTCTGGTAATCCCATATCACAGTACAACCGTATTGTGGCAGTTTTAGATACATGACCACAAAAACAATTTAGGCAAAACTAATTCTGTGAACCGTTTTATAGATCAGTTAAAACACCTTGTAGCAATGCAAAATCATTATCGGGTAATGGAAGTGATGGAAAGTTATTTTATAATACGATTTCATAAATATTTACATATATGTGTAATTTATGTTTATAATAATGTATGTAATTGTGTGTGTTTAGATATGCGTATGTATATGTCATTTTTACTTTTATGTATATACTCGATAGTGTACACTTTGACTGAATTGCTGATTCATTAGTTTTAAATGAAAAAAGTGACGTGTTAGATTCTTTTACGACGCGTGCGCCGTATATTTTTTCTTTATTTACTCTCATAACATTTGTTTGTACGTACAAAAAACTTTTTTCTATGAAACAGATAATTTTTTGGAGTTTGACGAAACAGCTAAACTTTAAGTTCATTTTATAAAACCAAATGAAATGATCAGCGTAAGACATTCTTAAGTGCATTCACATTTTATGAAACTACCGCGGCGGCTATAGGGAGACGTCATTATGCTCAGTGTAAGAGATCCGCCTGAACCGTCGCTTTAGCGGCTTACACTGAACGGTGAAGAAATTTTCTGAACTGTTGAAAAAAATACAAGGGGTAGTTATTATTTATTTAATCTTTATTGCAACCCGATTTATAAAATATTATAAAGTGCGGATTTAATTCCTTTTTACACTCTCTGCCAGGCAAATTTGAGATGTTGTGAGAATAATTTAAATTTTAACGTATATTGTTATGAGGAGAAAATATTTCTGATATAATATTTCTGATTTATAGTGCATAATATTTAATTTAACATAACAATTTATTATAAATATAGGAAACACCAAAAACATGATACGACTTCTGACAGAGAAAAAAATACTCGGACCAGTGTCAAATGCACCAGCAGTGATAAAAAAGCTAGAAGCCGGATGTCAAAAATGGTCATTCGACCAGCCAGGTGTTGTGATTTTTGAATATAATCCCCAAAACGGAAAAGTCGCTTTTCCAGTAGTGGACTTTTCGAGGTAGTGACATAGAAGAATAAGACTCACCAATCATTAATTAAATTTTTTTGCAATCGAATCATAGTAATATTTCTCTGGCAATAGACTGTCTGTCACCATGGTTCAAAATGACTAAAAAGAACGGCACCACTCTCGTAGCTTTATACAGCTGACATTAGTCAGCAAGAAATATAACGGGGCAAGATTGAAAGCAGCACGCTTTATTGATGTACATATAACTCCCGTATATTAAAACAGCTCACTTATTATATTTAACTACTCGTAAGTACACAGTGAGTTATGAGTCGCTCATTGCTTACGATTCACTTGCTTTGCGGCGCTAAATCGGCGGAAAAGATAATTTCAAAAACATAACAATATTCCATAAATATTTTAAGCCGTGTTCATGGGTTGTACGTGATATTCCTGAAATTGTTAGCTAAAATAAATATATTTCTTAGATTTTTATTAAATCTTAACACTCAATACCTTCAAGCGTAACCTGTCATCACCATGACAGTTATAAACATGATACTACTGCACTCGCAAGCGAATATTTATAAGTCACCGCATATTATATAATTTAAGCGAAAGGCGAACGGCCATTACTTCAGAAACTATTTTTATTTTGAAATTTTCTAGGATCTCTCTTTCTAACTTAAAGGAAAGAGTGAATAGGCTTTTGTTCATCCAGATCAGCGCGCTTCAACATGTTCAGCTGCATCACCACTTACCATCGGGCGAGATAGTAGTCAAGCACTGGCTTAAAAATTAAAAACTATCTGCGGTACTGATTGTAGCTCGTTTTGATTTCAAGGTACTGTGTGACTTTTAAGCTTATAATTCGAACATTTTTTTATTTATCACACACATAAAAAGACGCGGAATAAAGGCAGATAGACTTTTCCTTTGGGTTTATGCATGACAGTAGAGTAGCATCTGTTTCTATAGTATTATTAATCATTTTTAAGACTGCAGTAACGCAATAAAAGTTTTCTTGTCTTGCTTTCATTCTGCCAACAATATAGTTAACGTCTTATCATTACTGGATTTCGTCGCATGTTGGAAGATAATTTGTTTAACGCAGCAAACGATCGGCGTGTTACAAACGATGTCCAATATATAAATGAGGTGTTTTACTTGTAAATAATTTTCCAATCATCAATTATAGATCAAAGTATTTTTTGTGTGCGTGTGCGTGTCATTGTTTTGTGTGTGTGTGTGTGTGTGTGTGTGTGTGTGTGTGTGTGTGATCATGCGTGTGCGTGTGCGTGTGCATGTGCGTGTGCGTGTGCTTGTGCGTGTACGTATAAACGTGCGTGTGCGCCTGCGTTTGCACGTGCAAAAGAGCGTGTGCGTGTGCTTATTTTTGTGCGTATGCGTGGATACGCGTACGCCTACTGGTGCGTGTGCGCGTGTGCGCGCGCGTGTGTGTGTGTGTGTGTGTGTGTGTGTGTGTGTGTGTGTGTGCGTTTGCATGTGGGTGTTCAGGTGCGAGTGCGTGTTCGTGTGCGAGTGCGTGTGCGTGTGCTTGTGCATGTGCGTGTGCGTATGCGTGTACGTATGCGTGTGCGTATGCATGTGTGTATGTGTGTGCTAGTAGGTGGATTTTGGAGCGCTTTTCATTTAAAATTAGCGAGAAGTTGCAGGGATGGCCTGTAGGGTCAATCGAATTTTTTCACCCTTTCTGCCTCTATAATATGATGGCCGCATTAAACTGATTTATTTATTAGATCATTATGAGTTTTTTAAACGTATGGTTGACTAAAATCCAACTCGATGGTAAGCGGTAACAAAACCCTACATGGTAAATCGAACTGTCTTAGCGTAAAATATCCCAAATTGTTATCAGACGTTTAAAGACAGACGATGTACAATAGTTGCAAAAATAATGTTATGTAACAGAAATTTATGTACGTGAGTGTCGAATAACTGGCAAAGCTGCAAATGGAAAATAAAGAAAATTCCTTCGCAACCTTCAAGTGTATTCGAAATATTTTTTAATTTTTTCAGGTTCAACATGGGGGTTTTCTTACGATGTTTTTTTTTCAAAATCGAGCGCGTGGTAAATCTACACTACAAAATTAACAATTTAATTAGTGTCGTCGGGATTCAACTCGGTTTGATTAAGTTTTGTGATGTTAGCTGCCACTCAATCAGCGAGCTACCACGGTTTGGGTACAACAGGGGCTAATTATTCACCAAATATAATAATTTCTAAATAAAACCTTCAGAATTCAGTGTTACCACAAGTTCTTTAAAGCCAGCTCTTACATATTTTGATCAGTTTTAGTAAACTAAAATTAACAGCATGCAAGTTGCAAATGGAAAATTTCCAAACAATAATATTACGATTGTCACGCTACAAGTTGTTTCTGAGTAAATAAGAATAAATTTGGCACTTGTTCTACTGCACTATCACTTAAGGCTAGAGCACATAATAGCATAACGCTAAACTGCAGCGGGTAATTTAATGGAAATCAGAATAAAATACTTGTTTACAGAGTTCCCTTGTTTTCTTCGTTGATATTAAATGTCGATTGGTAAATAAAAATAAAATTAATTAGTATACCGCATAGTAATTGAAATTACCGTCTTCATATTACGTACAACAAAATATATCTGTTTTTCATTTGTTTTAATACATTTACATTCATAAATCTTCTTCAGCGCGTAGAAGTCAAGTCAATTAAAAGATACGGGCCGCTTCCGTTGTTGGTAGTATTTGACTTAATTGGCACGCTTGGCAGGTAGATTGACGATCGCAGTGCAGACCATATTGCACACCAGACGACTCACAGCTGTGATGCGGCCGCCTGTCGCCCGTCTGGATATTTTGCGTAAACGGTATGGTACACCGCCATCTATCACATACGTATGTTTACGTATTCACACATATTGCTTGTTTGTTAAATAATTTAAAATAATTAAAGATTTTGTTGTAATAAATAAAGAGCCACAGCAAGGGGTCGCGAATATTAGCGGATAATTATACACTCATTATCTCTCACAGCTGCACTGTCTCTAGCTAGGACTCAATGAATTATAAATTACAACATGCAAGAGTTAACGGTAATTCTGTAGTTGGGTTACGAACTTACCCGATTATATCCGTAACGCCGACTTCCACCGAGACTTAGAGCTCCCGCCAATTCAGCAATTCCTCAAATCACTCTCTGAGAGATTCTTCAAAGCCTCAGAGTCCCACTCAAATCTATGCAGCACCTCTTCACACTCACTATAGTGAGCGCAGGCCGAGAAACTCTCTCTCGGACCGCCCAACAAGCTTTCAGCCGGCCTGAACTGCCTCCTGACGGCTCAGGCTGAGCCTACTTAAAACATCTCGTAATCTGCCTTAGTTAGGCACACTTCTAAGCGGCTACTCGCCGCTTGCGCCCTCCTTTCTCCCAAGGCACCCGCGTCCGTTTACGGCTTAAAGATCTCTTGTCAGATCGTTAAGCCAATCCCAAAAAGGATTATTAATATTAATGAATTAACTAGGACAAGACTTTTAACAGTAATACTCGATTTCTACACCTTCATAATATATACATATACACACTCACGCCTGTCACCCAGAAGGGTAGGCAGAGACAACAGATTTCCATTCGACACGATCCTAACACACCTCTCTCGTATCTTCCACATTCATATATCTACGCATACATGCTCGTCGGTTAAAGGAACGTAAGTGACCCCTTTTCAGTAGATCGCAAATTTGATCGACAAACTTTCGCCTAGGGCGTCGCTTTGCCGTTC
The DNA here is from genome assembly GCA_907164705.1 of Parnassius apollo. Taxonomy (NCBI): domain Eukaryota; kingdom Metazoa; phylum Arthropoda; class Insecta; order Lepidoptera; family Papilionidae; genus Parnassius; species Parnassius apollo. Next base: position 25,308 of record CAJQZP010000452.1, read on the forward strand.
ACTTCTGCAACATAAATTTGCTTTGTCACTCTTTTTCATTTTATTCGATTTCTCTTACATTTTTTTTCCAGGTAATGAAAAGTGATTTCCCTTCGCTCAAACGTTCAAACGTTAAAAATCAAACAAATTTTAATGAAAATGGTAGCTTGAATTATGAAATAAATAAAAAAAAAAACTTTCTCTCTTTATATCTTTACTAATTGGGATTTAACCATTTATGGACTTCCTAAATCGACAGTTTTTGGTGCAATTTATTATACAAATACGGTTTCTAATACGTTAAGAATTTTCTTGCAATTACGTATTGCAAGGCACTGATCGTGCTACGAGATGATTACGGCAAAGTTGATGTGATTAAGGTGATTTCAATGAATCCAAAAGGAATTCGTAAATTGGTTGAAAAGCATTGACGCGGTTGATTCGCCCGATGGTTTCCGTCCCATTTGGTTTACGTAACTGCACTGAATATCTTTAACTCTCACTTAAATAACGTTTGGATTCAAACTATCTCTTTTTGTACTAATATTAAATGGTTAGTTAGAACATAAAACAAAATCTTTGTTGAAGATAGCGTGGTATAGTGGTCAAGATAAGTCATAATGACCTGAGTAATTTGCCGCTCCTAAATCCATAACAATATGAAGGGAAAGTTGGAATTAATCACAAATAATAGGGTTTTCAAGCAGAAACTTTCGTCTTTTTACGTACCTACCTAACTATCCTATTGAATTAAAATATGTAGGCATTCGTTTTGTGAGCCTTTGAAGTAAGCGAGAGAATATGACGAGGGAGAAAGTAGCTGTGACGTGAGTACTGTACTAATGGTGGGGGATGGATCGGGGACGTCTTATGAATGAAAAAAATTATAAGTGCCTAGATTATTGATGTCTGTAGTATTTTTAGTACTGTACCTATACAATTACGCCACTTCGTGGATAATAACAAACCTCTTTAATATTGTGATAGATAAATAATACAACAATCTGGCAGTGCATTTATCATTGTAAAGTTCAAAATTTCCTTAATGTTTTTGGTAATTACAAAATATTGGCTCAGAATGCGTGTAGCTCATTACGAACTGCTTATTTCGCGATCCTCATCGATGTTTACGTTCATAATGAAAGAAAAATAGGTTTTTTTTTTTCAATATTAAAAATTAAAAGTTTTAGTATTGAAGTTATATTATATTTTAAGTAATTACAACTCTCTTCAATTCTTTAATTATGGAATAGATATATACTATTTTCATACGAAATCTATAGATCTCGTGACGACTATGGCAATTTAGTTTAGTATTATTTGTTGCAGGTTGCAGGATACACGGCCTGGGGCTTATGAGGAAATAATTACAGCCGTCACGTTTCTTAATTCGTGCTCATCCAGCGGATTAATAATTCATTACCGTTGGCTGCTTATTTTTACAATGTGTTAGGTATTATTTTAGTGTGATTTTTTATTTACGATACCAAAAAGGTGATAACAAATAGAGTAAATGTTTCAATCTTAGTCCTGAGTCCATATTTTCCCTCAGAATTCAAAAAAGGAGGGGGTTCTTAATTTTATCATTCATCAGTCATTTTGTTATAGCTGAAAAACTAACACGAACAATAAAATTATAATACTCGATATAAAGCAAAACTCGCAAACAAAGGTGACATTTGCCGAATTCACAGCGGTCACGAGACCGAATTTTGAGCATTTATATTGAACTTCTTGGTAAAATATTCTTCTTCTTTTTCTTTACCGACCCGTAGGAGTCAACTTATGAAATGAGTTTATCCCGTTGTAAGGAGAATTTAATTTAATCGTTACGCTGGCCAGGAGGTTGCAGATTGCAGGAACAGAAGTGAACACCTTTAACATTGCTGTCCGTTGAAAGTGTGGGTGCTTTAGGACTCGGAAAAACGAGATACCATGACTTATCGGGAGTCATTAAATTCGTCTGTCTTTTCCCAAAGTCACCTCATCCGACACCCTCGGGACGTAGTAGGGCAATGGATTCTCTCATGGCGCCACCACACTGCAAAAGTTTATTACACGCCAATAGATATTTATACTCTTTTTAATCTGAAATAAAATCATTTGTACACTTGATCACTGGCGTTAACTGCCCCCATCCATTTAGTACCAAGATTTATTATGAAACTTTTTAATTTATTTCATAATAAGCGTTGTAGTCTGGTAATGTCACGCTACAGGTGGATACTGACGAGTTTCGAGACACTCGGCACTGTACTACGCTCACTTATCCCATCTCGGTAAGCACCATCCTCTTATATATTTCTGCCACGAAAAAGCTGTGTAAATAAATAACGAATAATAATCGACTATTAGGTTCTGTACTAAAAAGTATAAATGTTCAATTTTTTTATTGAAAAATCTTAGTGTGGTGGTTACGTGATAGAGCCACGCTGCTTTTACGTGATAGAGCCAAGGTGCAGCTATATTACTGGTATAGTTGTAGCACGAACGGTTCGGCTAGACCGGGGATGGACCACGCTCTCACAGAATACCAGCGTAAAATAGCAACTTAACGCTGTTTTGTTTCGTATGGTGAGTGTAGACAACCGGACAACCTATTTACTGGAAACGAGGCATTCCATCTTAGTAATCACATTTCATCATTTTGATTTGTAATCGCGAATGGATGCAAAATTCTATGGGCTACAGCAACCATTTACCTTCACGAGGAACGTGTGCTCATTTTCACCCTTTTCCTATAAAAAAATAATACTAGGGTTTTCTCCTGTATCGTGGCTAGGCAGTTTTCATACATAAATTTCACAAGAGCAAACGTCAAAAGCCAGATTTTCAGTTTCAGGTCATAAAAATACTAGTTACGCACGTAGTTTGTTTCTGCGGAACTCAGCGCCGCAAGTCATTACTAAGCCGTCAAATTAGTATAATTATTGACTGTATCTATTTATTAGTGAAAACAGTAATATTCACATCCTGTTGGGGGTAATGCATGCTGGTTTTCTAACTTTATTTCTATAAACAATATATTATTTTAAAATAATAATAACATTAATTATTAATATTGACTTTTTTCTCGATAAATTTTAATATTACATCGCAACTCGGTTTGAAGAGTGCTGTCATCATCATCATCATCATTACAGCCCTTCACAAGTCCACTGCTGAACATAGGCCTCCCCCAAGTAATGCCACAAAGCACGGTCCTGAGCCACCTGCATCCATCGACTTCCTGCATGTCTTACCAGGTCGTCACTCCATCTAGTGGGGGGGTCGCCCTACACTACGCCTACCGGTACGAGGCTGCCACTCGAGAACCTTTCTTCCCCATCGGTTATCGGTTCTTCGAGCTATATGGCCGGCCCATTGCCACTTCAGCTTACTAATCCGTTGGGCTATGTCGGTCACTCTGGTTTTACTGCGGATATCCTCATTTCTGAGTCTATCACGCAGAGAAACTCCGAGCATAGCCCTCTCCATAGCTCGCTGAGCGACCTTAAGCGTCCTCATACGGCCAGCAGTGAAGGACCACGTCTCAGATCCGTAAGTCATCACTGGCAACACGCACTGGTTGTACAATCTAGTTTTTAGAGATTGAGGTATACCTGACGAAAAGATATGCCGTAATTTCCCGAACGCTGCCCAGCCGAGTTGAATCCGTCGATTGACCTCTCGGTCGAAGTTGGACTTACCTAGTCGGACTATTTGTCCCAGGTAAACGTATTCGTCAACAACTTCGAGCATAGTGCTCCCAACAACTACCGGCATAGGTGTGACATGGACATTGAACATGATCTTTGTTTTGTCCATGTTCATCTTAAGACCTATCCGTTGGGAGGCACTATTGAGGTCATTGAGCATAGTGCTTAAGTCCTCCAGCGATTCTGCCATAAGGACTATATCGTCGGCAAATCGAAGGTGAGTGATGTACTCGCCATTGATGTCAATACCGTATCCTTTCCAGTCCAGTAGCTTGAAAACGTCTTCCAATGCAGCGGTGAAGAGTTTCGGGGATATAACGTCACCCTGTCTTACACCTCTCTGCAGTTGGATAGGTTTCGAGCTCTGGTTCTGTACTCGGATAGCCATCGTAGCCCTACTGTACAAACACTTCAGCACTTCGATATACCGACAGTCAACTTGGCACCGCTATAGTCCACATACGCCAGGCAAAGTGGCAGATTGTACTCTTCAGTCTTCTGTACAATCTGCCGCAGGGTATGTATGTGGTCTATGGTACCGAAGCCTTTTCGGAAACCGGCTTGTTCGGGAGGCTGGAAGTCGTCAAGTCTGCGTGCGAGACGATTCGTAATGACTCTCGAAAACAGCACGTAGACGCGGCTCAGAAGGGAAATCGGTCTGTAGTTCTTTAAGAGAGCGTTGTCGCCTTTCTTAAAGAACAAGACTACCGCACTTCTGCTCCACGCCTCTGGAGTAGTGCCACCATGGAGGACGGAATTGAAGAGCTTCTGAAGGACTTCAAGTACCGGTGTTCCACCCGCTTTCAGAAGCTCCGCTGTAATTCCATCCTCGCCTGGGGCCCTGCCGTTTTTAAGGTGCTGGAGAGCCATTCTAATCTCGCTTAGACTGACGTCCGGGATATCATCGGAATAGTGTCGGATAAGACTTGCTCTTGGATCGTTACTCACACTTGCGTGTGGCTCCAACGATGATGTGTACAGCTGCCCATAGAACCTCTCAATCTCACTCAAAATCTCAGGTGTCCCGGAAACGATGTTGCCACACTCAGTCTTCAGCCTTGACAGTTGGCTCTTTCTGGCAGACAGATCTCTGGCAAAGACTTTGGAGCCCTGGTTCCGCTCGATCGCTTCTTTAATACGAGAAGTATTAAAGTTGCGTAAGTCTCGCCGTATGCATTTGGAGATCTGTCTGTTCAGTTGCCTGTATGCTGTCAAATCTGTTGACGATTGCAGCCTCATCTCCCGTCTAACAGCCATGAGATTAAGAGTGTGATCGGAGAGTTTTTGTGTTCTTCTGCGGCGGGTCTTACAGAACTTAGCTCCGACCGCATGGACAGTTTCCACGAGCTTGTCGTTCATATCGTCCACTGCATTGCAATCTTCTAGGCACTGGAAGCGGTTACGTAACTCGAGCTGAAAGGTTTCAGGATTCTGGATTAGAGCACGAGGGGGACGGAGCGTTGACTTCATTAGACGAGACCTCTCCAACTTAACGTTTAGGTTCAGTGTGCCTCTAACCATTCGGTGATCGCTGCCAGTTTTCACCCTTGCGATCACTGAGACATCACTGAACAGTTGGCATCTGGTCGTCATAATGAAGTCAATCTCATTTTTTGTCGAACCGTCGGGGCTCGACCAGGTCCACTTCCTGTGGGGCCGCTTCTGGAAGAAAGAGTTCATCATAAAGAGTCCCTCTTTCTCCATAAAGTCGGCCAGCTGCTGGCCCCTTCGGTTCCGTTGCCCTACTCCAAATTTCCCTACCTTCAGCTCACCGCTTTCTCTTGTGCCCAGTTTTGCGTTGAAGTCTCCCATCAACACCGTGTAGTAGGTTCTGGAGGAATGTATGGCTCTGGAAATATCCTCATACATTTCCTCCACCTCCTCATCGGGATGTGCCGAGGTTGGTGCGTAAACCTGAATGACCTTCAGCGAATACCGTTTGGTGATTCTGAGTATCAGGTACGCGAACCTCGTCGACACACTCCCAATCTTTACAACGTTGTTGACGAGAGATTTGTGGACGATAAATCCGACACCTCCTTGGGACAGATGGTCGCCCTCCCGGTGATAGAACAAGTTGCCGGACTCGAGGATTGCCGTGTCCTCCCCCTTTCTTCGGACCTCGGATAATCCAATAATATGCCAGCGCAACTTGTCTACCTCTTCTTCCAGCTCCAGTATCTTCTCGTCAGTCCTCAGGGTGCGTGCGTTATATGTTGCCAGGTCGAGTCGTCGTAGGTGGCAACCGAACCTCCACCGGAGATTCTTAGCACCCCCCTGCCCCGCCGTTACCATGGTCGCCACCGTAGCCAGGAATAGCGGGGCCGCCGGGGACTGGGGGCCGTCTGTTTGTGTATTTGTTCATTGGGGGGTATTTGCCATAGTTGCCACGCTTGGCGAGCGGGTTGGCAACCGCAGTTTTTTATTACGTCACAGTTGTCATCAGGAAGACGCTGCTGCCCATCTCCTGCCTGTCTCCCTCTGTCGCCTCTTACGACACCCACGGGAAGATATGGGGTAGTGGATATTCTTAACCGCCACTACACGGCATGTAATGTAAGAGTGCTGTGCTTAAGACAAAATATCACATTTATTCCCGAAGTTAAACGTGACTACGACGGCCATTACAGATTTAACGTTCGTGTTAATGATGTCGTACTTCATGCAACCCTACATGTTCCCTGATCTTATTTGTATCATTATATATTATCATATTATCTTTTAATTTACAATTCTTGTAAATTTTATTTTTGTGCGAAGACAATTTTATTGTACTTAACATCATCATCATCATCATCGTTACAGCCCTTCACAAGTCCACTGCTGAACATAGGCCTCCCCCAAGTAACGCATCAAAGCATTGTACTTAACAACTTTTCAGTAATATATTAGTTTCTAAAAAGTATGTTTAATTTACTAATTTATATTATAAAAGATAATTATTAATCAAAAATTAATTAAAATAAAATATGGTAATAATGATAATATGCTTGTTGGCTATATCGGTTCCACTAGTTTTACTGCAGGTATCTTCGTAATAATTTATATCACACAAATAAACTCCGAGCTTTCTCAGCTCGTTGAGCGACCTTAAGCTTACTCATGTAGTTTAATAATAATTTAGAAATATATTTTTAAGCCTACCGATTTTATAACGAGTTATTAGAATATTATCAAGTGTTACGCTGCTTTGTCTAAATTGATGATAAATGAATCACGATAATGACTCTTATTATTTCAAAATGTTAATTTTGAATTTAATATATTACCGTTGCTGCGGCAAAAAATATTTAAAAAAAATGCACCAGTTTCTTACAACTTGACATAACATTCTCAAATAGCCAAACTCTTGTTCGTAACTTAGCACGGTGCACTAAGTGCATTTTGTGTCATTTGGAAAAATAGTTGTTACATTCTCGTTGTTTTGGATTGTGCCCTGCCCTATGATTATATATTATTTCTCCAGCCAGCCATTATTAGTAATTTAACTAAGTTGTCAAGATACCAAGGATAGTTAAATTGTGCGCCCAGGCTCTAATCGAGCCAGTGCTCTTTAATATTCTCGTTTATTTGGTACACAATTGAAACGGACTAATTATGTCACATTATTCATACATTACAGTCTATCAGAATCCATTACAGATAGCTTCAAAGAGAGGATACTTGCCATAGTTGCCACGCTTGGTAGCCTGGTTAGTACCCACTTCTGTTTGATATACCCATGTCATCTCGTTCGACACGGAATGATATAGACACGCCATATATTACGATAATTTAAACTAATAGAAAATTTAAAATAAACGCAAATGAAGTAGAAAATTATATGAAATAATTAACTTGACCATCCTCGGCTTACTTGTAAGTAAACTATAGTATTAGTCACACGGCTCTGTGCTGCACGCTCTCGTTTGTTATCTGTTTTTTACACAATGGAGGAGTGCTCTTCCTAGGTATTAAGTAGAGCGTTCAGGACACGGATTATAATTAATTTGACATTTATAAAGAAAAGTGACGTTTAGAGCATTTTACAACGTGTCATTATTTTTGTATAAAAATCTTAGTGTATTAAGAATTATAATTACAAGATAGTAGTATTATTTAATTCTATATTTTCAGTCAGCAATTATTTTTAAAACAATTGTACAACGAGTACTTGGTTATTTAAACTGCAGTAACGATTTGGATAGTTATTGTATTTGGGGTATATATTATGTATAATCTTTTATGAAATATTTTTTTAACGCCGAGAAAAACAATAATTGATTACAGCATTTTGTCGTTATTATAAGTAATTATATCCCATTTCAGCCTACCAAAAGTCCACTGTTTGAATAAGTTAGCCCCCGAAGATTGCTTCATAGGCGTTATATTCGCCATAGTTGCCACACTTAGCAGACGCTACTGCCCATTTCCTGGATTTTCTCTCTGTCACTTCTTACGACACCTACTGGATGACGTTGAGTAGTGGATTCCACCGCCACTACACGGTCAAATAATAAATAATTAATATGATTTATTTGTGTTGGTGATTTTTAAGAAATCTAACAAAGAGAAAAAAGCTCGGTAGTCTAGGTACCTACTATTAATTTTTATCGACGATCTGTGTACCTGTCAGAACAATGTTATGTCAAAGTTTCGTATATTAGCCAAAAGTTGAGTTTATTATCTATATAAATCTCGCTTGATGTTTAACGCTGTATTACTTAAAAACGTTGTTCCAAATGTTTAAAAATTTATTATCATCATCATCATCATTACAGCCCTTCACAAGTCCACTGCTGAACATGGGCCTCCTAAATGTAAAAATTTATATTAAGGCTTAATAAATCAACGGAAGAAACATAAATGACGTAGCTAACAAGTTTAGACTAACTTTAAGCAAATTACTAATAAAAGTTACTGTATAAAACAAACCCATAGTTCTGAGGCTAGCGCTACTCCAAGCAATTAGATGGATCACAAAATTTTTGCTGAAGCATCTCTCAATGTTAGAAACAAACTACCGGTAGGTCTCATGTGAAACATGAAACTGTTGATGCAAACACGAATGTTAAAAAGTACGAGCTAAATAAAATACGAAAGATGGGACATTCTGTAATGATTATGCTGACGATTTAGTGAATAGAGAGAGAGAGAACAACTTGCAGAATTGTTTAAATTGACGTCGATTTTTGTGAGAAGTACGTAAGTCATTCGAATGTTATGCGATCAATAACAGACGCACCAGTGACTAAATATAAATAATGTGTGTCTACAACAACTAAAAGCTAATGTTATTATTTTCTATGCTGACAAAAAATTTTGAGCCAAATTTTCAACAACAATTTTTTTATGAAACTATGAAATTATTGTTACGAGCTTAGGGTTCGTGACAATAAAAACTGCCGATTGAATTACCAAAATTGATACTTTAATTGCCGAACACTTAAAACTTAAAACACACTAATATTTAATCACACCGATCACTTTAGTTCACATTATTTCGCTCCGAAGTATCGCTTGTATCGCCAAGTCAATACTGCCCCGTTCACGCCCCTAAACCGCTTTAAATAGGCCTTTTCCACCGAAACGTCCAGAATATTCCAGCAAATACCAGCCCCCGACCGACCAGGTGCAGAAATTTCGAGTGTGGAGCCTTCTAGAATGCTTAGCTCCTCCATTCGATACTAGATGGCGCTAGTGGGAGAGTTCTAGAAAGATCTTGACGCTCCTATTTCTGCTGCTTGATAGCAGTTGACGCTAATAATCAGCCGCCACACACCAGGCGCTAATTATAGCGCGCAACACTGCCCCCTTCTAAGACATGCTCCTCCCGAGCATTATCGACCCCATAGTAACGCGCCAGTCGATCAACATGGACGATATTAGGAGTACCTCCTGCACCTTTCTGAAACGGCTCCGTAACGTCAAGAACTGTCCTCTCCCATAGTGCACCAACATTGTACAATTTCAATGCACCTCTACTACGAGTCTGAGGTCCCTTCATAGCCGCACAACTTGTACATGTGCGACACCAATGCTCGACATCGTCACGATAATGGACTCAGTAAAACCGTTCTCGGGTCTTGAGTGGAGTTCGTTTAACTCCCAGATGGACTCCTGGACAACCATTATGGTACAGCTATAGAACATCCGGCACTTTAGCTTTAGGGACAACCATTTGCAAACGACAGCTGTCTCCTCTACCATTTTCCCATTTACGGCACAGGACTCCATCCTGAATCAGCAAGCTTTTCGTGGTCTAGCTCATCGCTGAGACGTCGCTCCACTTGTGCATGGGGGCACCGGCCTTCATCCATTCCAGAATCGGCTTGATGTACAGATCTTCCTGCTGTGCATGTTGTAAACTGTCCTTCCATTCGTTGCTGAAGTGGTCTGTCCTGAGCATCCTCACAGATACCACTTCCTTATCCTCTTGCCTAGTACAGTGCTTGCAATCTTCAGGACAAGGTCTTCTTCACGATAAATCTACGTTGCCATGAGATTTCCCGCTGCGATTTTCAATAGTAAAGTAGTATTCCTGCTCCTGCTGGACGGTGCTGCTAGCCACACTACCGTCTCGAGATCGATCACTTTTTCTTTTTACAGATCGCTTAGGATAGTTGGGTCGAAGATGGCCCCTTTCCCCACAGCCGTAGCACCTTGGGCTGTAACTTTTACTGTGGTCGCGGACTGTAGGTGCTGCAACCTCCGTAACGTTTGGAGAACGATGATCCTGCTGCTGCTGGGCGGTGCCGTTAGCCGCACTACGCTTTCAAGATCGGTCAAATTCCCTTTCTAGGGTTCGCTTAGGGCAGCTTGATCGAAGATTGCCCCTTTCCCCACAGCCACAGCACCTAGGGCTGTATCCTTTTTATTGAGGTCGCGAACTGTAGCTGCTGTAACCTTCCTGACGCGATGCGAACGATGATCCTGCCGCATGGCTTCCACCTCCAGTGCATAGGCCAAGGCGTCCTTAAGCGTCTCGTGGTGCCCGAGCCTTACAGCAGCTCTGACTTCAAGGTCCCGGATGCCGTCGATGAATGTCTGCACCAGGTTCCCTTCAATGAGCGTAGGTACAGACCGGTATGCTTTTCGCACCAGCTTCTCCACCTCTAGAGCCCACTGCTGCAGGTTTTCGTTGATGCGCTGCACGCGATCTTTAAGCTGCGCACGAAAGACGTCTGCCAGGTGAGCGTCGCCATATCTCGCCTCCAATTCCTGAAGGAACTGCTCATAAGTCACTTCCTCACCGAGAGCTTCCAGAACTGTTAAGGCCTGCTCGCGCAGGCCTAGTGTGAGAGCAGTCATGGCCTGACTTTTATTCCAGCCGTTCGCCTTCATAACAGCTTTGAACTGGATTTTGTAGACCGACCAGGAAGAAGCTCCGTTGAACGGCGGCACTTTGAACCCACGTAGCGAAGGTGTAGTAGCTACTGTAGGCAGCTGTAATTTCAACTCCAAGTTTGAGGTCGTCCAGCATTTTCTTCATGTCGACCATCACGTTGTTCACTTGGTCGATGCAGTTTTCAGCTTCCGACAGGCGGTTGTCATATTGAGCAACCCTATCCTTCACCTCACTTATCTCTTTCCCGAAGATAGCGTAAAGGTCCTTCATGAGGAGCATCTGTTCTTCCTTGTCTCGTTTGAGCTGCTCTTCCAAACGACGGGCCTGTTCTTCCTGTCCGCACTGCAGCCATTCCTTCTGTCGACGGGCCTGTTCCTTCTGTCGATGGGCCGGTTACTCCTGACAATGGGCCTGTTCCTCTTGCTGCTCTTTCAACTTAAGTTTTTAGCTGCTGTTAACGGCATTGTGTTTCAGTGGAATGAAATAAATTTGTCTGACTTGCATGAGGTGGTTGTTAAATTTATTATTTGAAAAGTCCTTCATAAGAATAATGAATAATAAATATCCCCGCCGCAGTTTTATGCAGGATTAATTGTGAGTGAAAGTGCTCAGGATTATAAACAACTTTTACTATGAGACCAATCCTGAAATATTATAAAAATTATTTTCAAAAACACTACTTCCAACGCCACTACAAAGTATTAAATATTTTTTGTATGTTCTCATATGTTGAAGTCGAGTGAGTATAAAAAAAAACAAAACGGACGAGAAATGCAACTTCAAAATACGTGAAAAAATACGCGCCGAATTGAGAACCTCCTCATTTTTTGAAGTCAGATAAATACACAGTATACACTCAGTTTTACAAATACTTTTTTTTTGTTACTTTATCTTCCACACATACTTTATTCTACGAAAGTAACCAAAACTGAAGTCACGAATTGATAGGTCGCGGTCTTTTTTTTTTTTTTTTGATAAGCTTTTACTTAATCGACACTGTTATAATCTTCAGTGATATTTTTTTATTTTTCTATTATAATACTACTAACTCAATTATACACCATTGTTTTCACTTAAATGTATTCAATACTTGTTAACAAAATCTGAATATTTTTTTCCAACCTGAATGCCGACCTCATCTCCCTCTCAAGTTGTTCAAAGTGTACCGATGTTTTACAGAACACTGACGTCTAATGTTATTCTACAATGATGTCAAAACTAAAATACATATTTATTTTGGTATATTTATAAAATAACATGAGTAAAAATTGGTAAAAAAAGAAATTGGTTTCATTGAGGAACTTTTTACTGGAAAATATTATTTATTAAATTTCATAATTTTTTTACCAATCGCGCTAAGTAAAATTAATTTCAATCAGTTATCATATCGTTTGAAATCTATAACGTTCTTCATGTTCAAAAAAATGATTGGAAAATTTGCACTCGAAATGTCTAGAACAACAATGGGTTAGTCGCTTTCTCATACATTCGAATTTCTTTTTTTTTTTTGATTTGGATATTATTTATTTTTTTATTTTTAATTTTGACGTATTTTGAATATTTATACGATAAATTCATGAAGTATAATAATTGTAATGATGTATTTTTTAGCATTTTGATACATTTAAACACGGAATAATGTTCACTTAAAAATATCGGACATGTAAAAAAGCTCCGCGCAAATCTTTTAGGAAGTACTCATCTGTTTCTTTCATTCCATCTCTCACACTTTTGGCTTTTTCCTCTCTCGTGACAGCTTGTGTTCCCGCTTACGTAGCGTACGCATGCTGCTTGCACTTCGACTTCGACGAGAAATTCTACGATGATCACGTGCAACACTGCGGCGTTGATCGCGCTCTGAACTGCGTTCTCGAGATCGCTGCAATCGTAGCCGACGCTCACCACAATCACTGTAGCTGCGGCTTCGACTGCGCCTTATCTGAGCGCGTCGAGAATTCGCCTCAGCTCCTTTGTCACTCATTTTCCTGGAACTCGGAAACAATTTTCATGTATATAATTATAAAAACGAACAAATCTTAATTTATATTTATTCAATGACGGAAAGTATTTTAAAATTTATTTTATTATTGCTAATAATCACAATTTTTAAGTAATATATTTTCGACATATAATGTAATGGCGTCGTCGCTTATCTGTATAATAATAAAAATAACAAATCTCAATTTTCATTAATTCAATAACAGAAGGTATATACATATACATCGCTCACTAATTAAAGTAGGGCTAGTGCTAGTACTCTGTTGTCACCAAATCACTTCCACCAGCTTTATTTTGCACTTATATGATTTAAAAAATCACGCATATAGCAAGAGGAGATTTCAATTGATACTTCTGACATAATTATAAGATTATTCATTAAATGGAATTAATTAAAAATAATTTCACCCGGATATCAGTGGGTCGGTATGGATGTGAACAAGACATCTTTCGAAAAACTGAACTTATCACTTTCATTATTTTTTATCTTTAAAAGAAAAACGTATTTCAGTAATTAATAAAAGTAGATTGATTATCACTTTTGAGGCACCTCTTACACGATAAACATGGTTTCCTTAAGCGACTGAGCAACTGCATGTACAAATTAATGTACTATGAAATTTTGAGTCAAGTTTTAGTATATTATTGTTCTTCTTAAGTACAATAATTCCCTCGCTTTATCTACATAAATAAATTTAATTCATAAGTAAAAAAAAAATAGTATCTACAGTCCTACTCTCCTTGGTATTGTGTCATGAATTTTTTTTCATTTTAATGTTATTGTACATTCTACTTAATGTTGAAATAAGCAATGCCATGATAATTATGTACAAAGTTTGTAAAAGAATGAAAGTTTATAAAGTTACAACCAAAACTGTCCCAATGCTGAGCTTTATACATATATTATCGAGCTACAGATTGGCATGTAATGATAATTAGATCTTATGTGCGTGAAGATTATGGTAATGTTAGGCGAATAAATCAGACAAGATGAAATTAATTTCCGATCTCATTCGCAACTCGTACATCTGGAGGCTTATTAAAATTATTTATGGGCTCAAAGTATGGCCACGTAGATTAACGATCAACGCCTTATATTTAGTCATTCGAAATATAATTTTATTCAATTACTAACAACCAAATTACAAACATAATTTAAGGCAGCTTTAGAAGCCATGACAGCTCAGTCAGGGGCACACCTGGCATTGCTTTCGTTTCTCTTAGTGATGCTTCATCACAATCGGTTGAGCCATTACCAAGATTAGCCCGGACAGACATAAGGAATGAAAAAATAAATAAAAATGGTTATTTACTTTTGTTCATAGTCTGTAAATAAGACCTTGTGCTCGATCGAAGACAGTTATTCAATATTACAAGCAGAAACTTCACTTATGAGATTCGCCAAGATAATTTGGAAAATAAACGATATGTATTTACTTTCGCTAACGCGCCGGAAATGTGCTGGCTCTAAATAACTTGTATGTATAGTTTGTATATGTTGGTAAGGCAAATTTATTTTTCTCTGGTTTTACGTGTCTTAGAAATTAATATGAATATATTCAATTTTTTCACAATTTCAAATAATATTATCTGAAGTGAGTAGAGGTTAAAGATATCCAGACCGGCAACAGGGAGCAGTGTCAAGGATACGGAACCTTCCTAGGTTTATTGACGGAAATTTCTTCGCTAAAACATTTTTTTCAAGCAGTGGACTTGTGCAAGGCTGTAATGATGATGATGATGATATGATCAGGTAGTTTAGCAATGAATTAACACACCTAATATTTAGTTATGGTTAACCAAACCAAACACAAAGTTGCAGCGTTTCTATTGGGAGATATTCTACGTTCTCCTGCAAATAATGGTCATACTCACCTTTGAAGCATGTTGAGTATAACCATCAAAAAACCTTTACGCCTGCTAGGAATTTACTAAAAATGCTTAGCAGTAAATACAAAATATCAAGATAACAACTTTGGTCCCTTGGGAGAGAGGTAAAGCCCTAGTGTGGGATGCTACTTGCGTTGACACTTTGGCGGCCTCTCATCTCAAGGGTACCTCTTTTAGATCCGGGGGCGGCATCAGAGGAAGCCAAATTTAGTAAATGGAGCAAATATGAGTCTTTGAGAAATGACTACATATTTGTGCCATTTGCTGTAGAGACTATCGGTCCGTGGGGTCCGCGTGCAGTGAAATTTCTGAAGGAACTGTATCCACGACTGGTCGTCGCAGCTGGTGATAAGAGGGCTGGTTCTTTCCTCGCTCAAAGGCTAAGTATAGCTATTCAGCGAGGAAACGCTGCCAGCGTTCCTGGCACTATACTATTAAATTATTAAAATTTTTAGTTTTAGATTTTCTATACTATAGTTTCTTCTTTTATATTGTATATAATTACTTTTAATCGTAAATATTTACTGATAGATCACTTTCATAATATAATAATATTTAAAACTTTAAAAAAGATAACAACGATAAACGTAAAATTACATTTTCAGGTGCATATAGTTGGCGTATATTGTATACGTCCATGTCGAAAGATTGAATGACAGGAGAGCGACACAAGAGATACTATGTCTAATAATCCGAGCAGTCGTCTGATGCCGAGTCATAACACAAACCCCACCCTTTGAATTTTTACTTTTGAAACTAACACTTTTAAGCAGTAATCGAGTTATTTTGCCTGACATTTCAAATAAAATAAGTTCCGTGGGACTAATATAGTTATAAGTATTTATACTGGTTACGCGATATAAATGGCTCTAGAAATGTACCCCTAAAAGGAACTAATACGAGGTGAGTTTGGTGGGTTCAACGTGGTTTATATATATATATATATATATATAAATATATATATATATATATATATATATATATATATATATATATAAATCATTCACAAGCAAAGTCCGTACAAAGATGTTTATAGTTGATCTTATCTATAAAATATATTCCCCGCAGTACAACCCTAAGAATTATTATATGAAAGAAATGAACCTACCGGTATAAAACAATCGGTAACTGATGCTGATTTTATTATTACGGCTCCGTGGCGCAGTGGCTTAGCAATGAGTGGCTGCACTGGGAGCCGCGGGTTCGAATCCTGCACGGAACAAAAATATTTGTATTGCTTACAAATAATTGTTCCAGGTCTAGATGTCTGTCCTTGTGCAATTTATGTTTGTGAACTGCTTCCACGATACAGGAGAAAACCCTAGTGTGGGGTAACGTTACAAAAACTACCAACTAAAAATAAGCCAATGTAGTAAGTAAGAGAGATCCTCCCTGCCTAACCCGCAAAGTAAAGCTATAGAATTAATGCATATAAGTCGATATCTTCATAAAATGTTTATTTCTTCCAGTTTACAATAACATTACAAAGTTATAATGCAGCTAGTTTTAAGTCGTGTTCTATGTAATTGTAACGAAATTTTTAAGTGTACCTAATTAGTAAGTTGGTCAACTGATACCCGCTAACTTAATTCTACTTAGCTATGATAGTTTTACTTTTAACTTCATTATATATACTACTATTGTGTATACTTTTCATATTTACAAAAATAGTAGCTTAGTTGGTAGAGGAGGGGTGGTGATACACACTCTAATGAAAAATACCACTAAAGCTAAATATTACGCAACGAACCCCAGAATTGAAAAAAATTTCTCTTTACTCCCAATTTTCTTGAAAGACCTAACCAACGAAATCTACACGATGGTATAGGTGGGTTAAAAAAAATTCATCCCCTTTTTTACCTGTATCGGAGGTACCTAAAAGA
Organism: Parnassius apollo; assembly: GCA_907164705.1. Lineage (NCBI taxonomy): Eukaryota > Metazoa > Arthropoda > Insecta > Lepidoptera > Papilionidae > Parnassius > Parnassius apollo. The sequence goes on from CAJQZP010000452.1 coordinate 42,083, forward strand.
AAAATATTTTTTAAAATTTTGTTTGACAGTTCTGTGGTTGTGATTAACGTCTATAACTATGTCAATTACGTTGTAGCACCTAAGGTCTCTGAGTAAAGTCGCGGAGGGACGGACGGACATGGCGAGACTGTAAGGGTTCCTTGTTTCTTGACTACGAAATATCTATGTCGACTATGTGTTCGCAACTCTGGCCTCTAAAATTTTAGCACATAGTAGTACATTGCAAGTCGGTTGTCACACATCCACATTGTCTACCACAGGCTTCTAGCTTTCAGCCGCCCAGCGCGCTGCCTAGCAATATGAACAAGGCGGCGCACGGCGCGGCGCGGCGCACGGCTTATCGTACTTCGAATAATATAATCGACGAGAGTAGCTGATGATGAAAAATTTTCAAAATAGCATAGCAACATGTAATACAGGAGTTTATAATTAAGTTATACCTCGTTCGCGTAAATTTAAGAGATCATTATACCTCTTTTTAAAAAGCTTATTCTATTCTTTACTTTAATCATACAGATCTTGGTGGGGAAAAAGGGGAAATTTTTGAGAAATCTAAGCTTTGGGCAAAATTAATCGATAAATGATAAAAAATACTCATATTTCTTGGAAGATTGAGCGGTAACTATAAGTAATATCGCATTTGTATATGTAAGAGATTGGTAGCAAATTTTTCAAGAATCATTTCGAATATACACACTTTTTATGTTTCGTACGCTCACCTGGGATGGGGAGGGAGAGTGGCTAAAATTTAATTTCGCTCTACAACGTACAAAAGCCGATAGATAAAAGTACTCCATTAATTTTGCCAATTTTTCCATACATTGCTATCTAGAGTGCTTGAACTATAAAGCAATATAAAAGATAATCCACTCGTATTGAAGAAACATATTTTCTACTAACACCAACACCAGTAGTTCGCGAGTTCAACTCCGTCATGTCTACTCACAGTTCGTTACGTTTCAACTTGGTGTATGAATACATGCACCGAAACCTTTAGATGCATACTTTACGTATGCTAGATGTTAGTGCATGTTCAATGAAAATATTATCTGACATACATATACATTTTACTGAATGATATCTATACATACTACATAGTAAACTCCGGATTTTGATGCAATTTTTGAACATAGAATATAAGATGATTGATATAAGAGGATGGTTTATATGTATAATACATAAATATTTTAATTATATAATATAATTCCTCTGAAATTTTGAGTGTGTGAGTAAGTTGATTGGAGAATGGTTTAGAATCACAATCGGACCCGGTAGGTGTCGTTGTTGTCGCGACCCAGAAATCAACCGCGCGCAGCCCGGGCGTGTTGCTGGTTACGTACAATTTTTTTTAAATATTGACATCACAAATTTGAGATCTTGATTCAGAAGCCAAGATGTAGTACAAGTAAGTGGAATACTAACCTAGATTTTAGTTAGGTATACTGCTAATCTAGGTAGCTTTCTTCTTTCGTAACGCGTACATCAACAATCTGTTGACGCCTGTCTTTTCGCCCGCTTACAATAAAGGCTTCTTCAAAAATAGGCTTTTGTGACGCTGAGATAGCGCGGTTTACCATCTAGGGCTTCATAACCGCTTATCGTTTTTTATAGGATAGGGTGACAAACGCGCACACAGTCCATCTGATTGTAAGTGGTTGCTGTGGCCCATAGACATCTACATCAATCGTCGATTACGAATCAAATTACAGGTGCGGACTAAGATGAAATGCCTCGTTTCCAGTAAAAAGGGTCTCCTTCTCTACACTTACTATACGAAACACAGCAGCATTAAGCAACTATTTAACTTTGGTATTCATTGGCCTTCACGGGTCGAGCCGATCCATTCATGCTACAACTAAAATAATATAACTGCAGCATGGCTCATTCACGTACATAATACAATACCGTTAGATGAGACGAGACAATCAGATGGAATTGTCCAGCACTGGTTTATTATAAGTTATATAAATTTTAAATTATTGTTGTATTTTTGATCAAAAAGATATAAAAGTAGGATAGAAATGTAATTACTATTCATACGTGAGCAACTCTCATGATAACACTTATGTTATCACAGTAAGCAGGAAGAGAAATGAGCGAAATTCCGGAGCCGTGCACTGAGTTCTTATTTCGTTTAGGAAATAAAGTGTGTTCCTGTTAAATATTTATATAAGTACATAACGTAGTATGTAGGAATAGAACTAAATAAATTACGGCAAATCTTCTTGGAATAAAATTTCTTTCACTTCACACGTCTTTCATCTACGTATTAACAAAGACAAATCGCCATATGTGAAAAAGAATTTAATGTGTGAACATCCGACTAGACAATATCATCGTACACTTGTACATAGTAAACATAAACAATTTAGTTACAATAGTGAATATCAATTAGAATAATTATAGTTTAACAACCTTTTTGCTTACTTGAAAACTTTCGTTTAAGCCTGATGGTTAAGCTCAAAGCTTTAAACTATTCATAAGTTGAAAACTTGTGTTGGTAACTATTAATGTTTAAGGACAGACGAGGACATGAGACTTTATAGGAAGTTACATCTCATTTAAAATCATGATTACGGTTTAAGTTGATGTTTTATACAATAAAGGTGACAATCGAACTCAAGTAGATAAGTGAATGTTGTGGCGTTTTCATACCTGAGGCCTAAAATGGGCGAGTAAAAATGTTTGCTAGTTTCCCAATGATTTCTTATATTTACGCAAATACTACACATGGAATAAAACTTATTTCATGGGTTTTATCGCGCTTAATTTTAACAATAATTATATTAGGATTGTCCCAACCATTATGTCAGATTTGATAGATCTCAATTCCTACCGAAAGAACACCGACCCTTAAAAGACACTTTTTATGAACATTTAAATGTTTAATTAAAAATAATTTCAAAGGTAAAGTAGCATTTTCCATTAACAGGGTTTACAAAAATATAAAAGAAAACATTTTTTGTTTGTTATTAGAATAAAAGAGGTTACAACCTTTTGTATAATAATTTAAAATTAAACTATAACAGACTGCACAGATGTATAATTCTCAGCATTTTCTTATTCAGTCATCTCTTTTATTCATCAAATGGGACCGTGCAATCAGGAACCGTCTGGGAGAAAAAATGCAATCATTTTTTGTAAATAATAATATAACGAGTTTTAAAGCTTGAAATTTGAATACTTTTAATTAATACAAACCACATACCACATATACTCTAGCGAGACAAGTTCCAGTCATAACATTTAAATTTGCATCCCATGTCGATACAAAATGTAGAAATTCATAAAACAGATTTGTACAATTACACAGGTGGAAAGATTCTTTTCTATCTAACCTCTACATTAGATAATTTTTGTTGATACCTATCCCTTACACATGTTTTTTCTGCGTATTAGCAGTACACTCACAGCTGTTTTTCATTCTGCAGGGTTAGAGAGATGATGTGTCTCTATTTGAAGAGTTCAATATCCAATATCATTATAAATTATGTGCCATTTTATTTTATATTTATAAATATTAATTTTTCTTTATTGTTTCCATTAATAAAAATGAGGTAAAAAATTATACGCACTCGAAAACGATATATCAAATTTAATGAATCTATATAATAAAAAGAATAAAAGACGTCTTGTACCTACACCATGATGAATGAACTTTCGTATTTAATGTTCTGATTATTATTAAATAACATATATTTTATATGTGTATTATAAATGAGTCATATTTAATGAAAGTGAATACCCTAGTCCAAAGACACCTACATTTATTATAAATTAAGAATTAAACAGCACACCACCTGCTGCCATCAAGTTCCTGCATTTCTTACCAGGTCATCACTCCATATAGTGGGGGTCGCCCTAAACTTCGCCTACCGGTACGAGTCTGCCACTCGAGAAACTTTTTCCCCCAACGGTTATCGGTTCTTCGAGCTATATGGCCGGCCCATTGCCACTTTACCTTACTAATCCGTTGAGCTATGTCGGTCACTCTGGTTCTGCTGCGAATATCCTAATTTCTAAGTTTATTACGCAGAGAAACCCCGAGCATAGCCCTCTCCAGAGCTCGCTGAGCGACCTCGAGCGTCCTCATACGGCCAGCCGTGAAGGATCACGTCTCAGTTCCATAGGTCAACATTGGCAACACGCACTAATTGTACAATTTAGTTTTCAGTTTTTGAATTATAGGTCAGGGAATCGTTTTTATATAATACAAATAAAATTGAAGTCATTGTCTGCAATCTATCAATATAATATGGAAATATAATTTAAATGGCTTTGATTGTTTGCGTGCCATTAAATAATGAAAAACTTGTTTTAAAAATTGTTGTCCTTCTGTCTACCTGTCCGGTATAATCTTTGCATTGGTTGAACCGTTTGTAATGAAATTTCACGAACAGATAAAGATTAATGCCAGGAGACATCTAGGACATATATTTTATTCGATATCACTAACGGATTTGTCGATGCCATGAATAAATAAATTAGTTCGTAGTTTTAATTTGTTTTCTCTTAGAATACGCTTAATAGTATACGATGCGCCAAATTTCAAGTTTCTAGGTCATATAGATGTTGTCTAGGTTCTTGATGATTGAGTCAATTAATCAGTCAATTGGAAAATCAGTATGTGATTAAACCAGCAGCAGTATTAAAGGTTATATCTAACACTTCTTGCCTAACACGCGTTACAAAGGTTGGTGTACAACCTTTTTAGAGATGAGAAAATCATAAAGTAACTCACCTCTTTCGTTGATGTTGGTGCTTCCCCAGGCTATGTGGTGAGCATTGGCATCACAACCCACCACAAGTTCGGTATTATGTTAGGCGAGATAGGTATGTCAGAATCATGCTTAATGTAAGTCTGTAGTCTCTGCCTACGCCTCTGGATGACAGACGTGAGTGTTTATTTATGTATGTAAACAGCACAATACGTTGCCACCTGTAAGGACTAAGTTAAAATATCTTGTTATCAATAAAAAGGGTCACCGGTTCTCTACCATACGAAACGTAGCAACATTGAGCTGCTATTTTACGCTGGTATTCTTTGAGAGCATGGTCCCGGTCAATCCGAGTCATTGGTGCTATATATAGAGGTTAAGTGAAGCACCGTTGAATGGACGTTGTGAACAAATGAATTATTCAAATAAAATAAACCAACCTAAGGTACCTTTTATTTGTCTGACAGTCATATAGGACTACTGTAGGAAAAAAAATATTTCTAAAATAAACTCACAACCTGTGATTACTCTAACAATGTAACGCTTTTTGCTAATCTTAGCTATATTTTGGCTATTCGGAAATACCGAGATGCAAAGAGTTGTACGTCTTAGCGACAAATTAAAATGCGTAATTTTAAATGTGAACGTTGCCTCTGATTTTTAGAATGATGTAATTTTTCGATCTCCAAGTGTAACTGTGTGAACTAGAACTCCAAATTTCTGAGCAAATACTGCTAGTCCAGCATTCGTGCATCACGATTTTTTTAATTTATTTTTTCAGTATCTTAATCTAATGTAAGTAGTAAGTAAGTAAGTATAATATAGCTGGAATTCGTACATTTATACAATCGTGTATAAATCAAAAATATCTAATTCGTCCAGATTACAGATCTAAATACATAAAAACTTTCTTAATATAAAGTTTTATAATAAATATCAATTAGTAAACTGTTGATAACGAAAACCCAAAATAGTAACGTCAATTGTTACGTTATTATTTTGGGTTTTCATATTCCCGCGTCAGAGCCAGCGTCACGTGGCGTAATAAAATTATCATTAACTGCGTCATTGCTCCATTACAGATACCGAGCAGATCAGCTTAATAATTATGATTGTATTCATTTAAATAATAGCATTGACTGTTTGTAGTTATATTTGAAATGAATTTGCAAATGTTTAATTATTTCTTATGTATACGCACACATTTTATATCTTTATACTCCCAACATTTTAAATGCTTTGACATTATTCAATTTTTATTCATATTATTTTATGGTGTCAGCAGGATTCGAGTTTTAGTTTGAGCGTTTAAGCTTTGAACTGCCAAGCCTCCATGAAACCTATTCATTAAGGTAATCTTCGAAATAATCTTAAGAAGCAATAATACCGGAAATAATAATCGCCTTTATTGAAATCTATTTACAGCTCAGATTTCATTCCTTTGAGGTTTGAAATATTTTCCTTAATTTAAAATCCTACCACGTTTCTTTCAATCAAGGATCTTAGAAAGCGAAATTATAATACGATAAGTTTGCATTTAATTAATAGTACAATCAAATTCCTTGACTGTAAAGTTGTATGTACAAGATAAATATATTGCAAAACCTGTTACCGTTTTGGTGACGATTAACCGCTTTACGTAAACTTGTTTGCATGTTAGAGTGACTAGCATTTAAAAACTTTCTATATTGTTATCCTTCTGAGTCTGATAATTGCAACAGTGTGTATAAAAATGTACTGCTTCCATTATAAACATTTATTTTTCACCAGAGTAACCAACGTAGCACAACTTATCAGTAACCCGAAGTGTCAATGGCCGGAAATTTAGCTCGAAGAATTGACAACCTGTGAAGAAAAGAGGTTTTCGAGTTGCAATCCTGTACCGATAAGTGAAGTGTAAGGCGGCTCTCCAATAGATCGTGTGATACGAAATGCAGGAAGTCATTGAATGCCGGTGGCTCAGGACCGTGCTTTGTAGCAGTCTTTGGGCGAGGTCAATGCAGCAATGGACTTATGAAGGACTGTAATGATGATGATAATGATTTATCCACAAGTATAATTTACTGCAGCTTAGATTTTAGAGTCAAATTATACACACGAATAAGAATATTCAGTGGCTTTAATACAAGAATTCCAGTAGTGTATGCGTACCTGTGCACTAGGAGTACAAGTGTCCTGTTGGCGCGTCTGATACTACAATCGAAAAGTACCGTTCTAAGCGTAGAGAAAGGAGAAGCCCGCGCCCTTTAGAGAACTATTTACTGGAAGATGAAAAATCAAGTATTTTCTAAAACAAATATTGTCTATATTTGTTTTATTTAAACTTAGTAATCTTATATAATATGTTTTGAGTTTTGACGCATATTCATTTATTCGTATATTTTGATATCGGTGCCCAAAGGGACGAACAAACGGTTAGACGGTGACTTTTGCGAAATATCTCTCAACTTATACTCAGACAAAATCATAATTATTTAGGAAATTTGTTTAGCAATTATTTAGAATGGTATTCATAAAAATATTACCGATACTACAGTAGAGGTGAAAAAGGACAGGAACGAGGGAAGGGTCTTCGTCACGGCTCGTTCAGCAGCGGACTTCCTAACCTCCTATGACACCTACGTTGGGTTCGGGAACAACGTATGTGAACCCCGCAACGGAGTAACACACAAGGGCGTCGACCTCTTCTTTTTCTTCAAATAGGTTCAGGCGGGGATTACGGGTCTTTCGAGATCGTCGCGGTTCCAACGCCTTAATTCTTCAATATGTGCGGCACTAGCGACACCAATGAACTGTACTTATTTTAAAGGTGAAGGATCCATTGGGAATAAAACGGTAATTATCTTCAAACCGTTCCGTGAGAGAGTAATTTCTTTCCCCATCACTTCCCTATATACTTTTCTTTCTTGATTATATTATATACTGGTAGCTGGTCCTGGAACGATTTGTATGTTTGTTGATTGTCGTCTGCTATGGGACTACTTCTGTTTATCCCATGCAGGTATCGGGCCTCGGGGGAGTTCTCCGTTACCCGGGTAATCCTCACAGCTCATATCAATGAGCCGGTCTTGGGAGCCGTACAAGTAAGACATTGTTAGTAATCTTGGTTGGCGTATTGCACGCCACCAGGTCGATGCTACCGGAGGGTCGGCTGTCTCGAAGCCCCCGCGGAGTTGGCAAACCCTGCGTCGACCCATCCTCAGGGGATGGGAGTCGACGCAGGGCCAATTTTGCCGACAGGAGGGCGCTACAACAGCAGCTGCTCCGGGCCTCCAGTGCTCCTTCCTGGCTCTAGTTGAAGGCCTGGTATTCCTAGGCAAAAAGTTGGCGTGTCTCGCGCCTCTGGGAAGGGAATCTGCCGAAGAGTCAGCAACCTACAGGTTCCGCGGAGATGCATCTCGACGCGGAGCCGAAGTCACCAACAGGCGCGCACACCTGGGTGCGCCGGGCCTTCGGAGTTCGCTTCCCAGCATGTAGGTGAAACGCAGCTTTGGGTGATCTTCATCCCGGGTGGGGTCAGGGGCGTCCTCAAGGCTCCACGAAAGCCGAGTTGGCCCCACAGCGCGCGCACCCACTGCAAAGCGACGCGCTGTACTTCTCCCACCCGGGCGGAAGTCGACGACCGGCGGACGAGACCGCTCACTAGCGCGGTCCGGACGAGACTAACCGATTTGTATGAAAACCAGTCTAATGGGGTATCAACAAAGCTATAATCGAAAGAGAGCCGCGCCCTCTGTGCGATTACGCTACTTAATTACATCAATTTGTACTATCACTCTCTCGCGGTTTGCCCATTATGATACACATTACACTTTCATATCACAAAAAACATTTTATTTATTCAACAAAATATGCCTATTTTACAACGTATGTACTAAGTTAAAATTCTTAAATATCTAACATATAAGGTTGAAAAAATGTTCTTCATTTGAAATTATAAATATCTTAACTAATACAATAGTTTAATTTACATTTTTCCTATACATTTTACTATTTAAAACACTTTTAAATTTCTTACACAAAACTATCAATATTTCACTAATCCAAAGGAATTTTCACATGAAAATAACACAGAATTCACCTATTTTGCTCATACAGTCAATCTGAAATATTTTACAAGTTAATTTTACATGAATTACTGAAATTTGCAAATATTTAAATCTCTACTTATTTTGACCTCCTAAATAAAAGGCTAACGCGCGGCTATGAACTCGCGCTATTTGAACAACTAATTCTTACACAACTTTCAATTGTCGGAAAAAGGTGGCAAATTTAGCACACACTGCTATCAACCAATACTAGGTGAATAACTGATTCTACACGACTCTCAAATGTCGGAAATTATTTCTAACTAGATTCTTATAGCAATCATGTTTATTATCAGATAACATAAACAAAATATTTTATGAATCAAACATTGAAAATAAACATTTTATTTTAATACAAAACGTATCAAACTTATATAAGATAATACTTATGCAATTAATTTCCATTAATTCTATTTATACACAAAGAGATCATTTCGACCGGGGAACAAATCCTGGTCTCTAACTTTATTTTAATATTCCTTTAAATTAACAATATTATTGGAAAGGTGATTTCAACCGGGGAATTGAACCCGGAAACATAATTTCTATCTTAAAAATTCCCTATATGAATTTATTAAGAAAATATTACTAAGAAAACGATAAACTAGTCCGGCCTGGGAATCGAACCCAAGACCTTCAAATTATTAATTCGATATTTCTATAAGATTCAACTGTTTTCTTATTAGAATATTATTGCTCGATAATTTGTTTTTAGAAGCTGTTCGTAATCGGTTAACTAATAAATTGAAATATTCTTATAGACGCGTCACCAACAAGACGTATTACCTAAAGTACTCTTTTTTCAGCTAATGATGGTGTGATGCTGTATTGTGGAAGATTATTACGAAAACTAATAGGAGTTATAGTGGATTATATTCTGACTTTAATGAAAACTTTTCAGTGAATTCCTGTACTGATAGTTCCCGGGATCAGCCCGTCATATCTGAGTACATTTCAAATTGATATTTGGATACGCGCACTAAAGTTTTCGACGTTTTATCGTTTTAAATATTTGAACTATGAACCATATCTGTGATTACAGTTATGTTTAGATTAAAATCATTAATTTAATTAGTCCTAAAAGTCGTTTAGTCGCAAGTGAAAGCTAACCTAAAACAGGTAATCGATTATCCATCTTCAACAAACCACGTGTACTGTATCCAATACTATTGACATAACACGTGTTTCAAACAATTAAGTACGTAATAAGTCCTCCTACCGAAACAGCCATCTCTCATTTTCATGAAAATGGAGAAACATCTAAAAATCACATGTTTTAATTTATTTTATAGCATAGGGTGACAAACGAGCACACAGTCTATCTGATGGTAATTGGTTGATGTAGCCCATAGACATCTACATCTATCCTTGATTAAAAATTAGACAAAATGCAGATGCGTTGTCACCCCTGAGAACTGAGACGAAATGCCTCGTTTCCATTAATTATGAATCAAAATGCAAATGCGTCGTCACCCGTGTGAACTAAGGTGGACTGCCTCGTTTCGAGTAAAAGGGGTCTCCGGTTCTCTACACTTACCATACGAAACAAAGCAGCATTAAGCTAGTATTTTACTTGAAGATTTAAAGCTATATCACTGACTAAAAAGGAAGAGAAAATATTTTCAGTATTTACTTCATTATTCCTAAATAAATAAAATAAGACGTCTTCAGTAATATTGCGCAAAGTAAGTGGCCTAAATGTAGAGTAGGCAGAAAATATTGCGTTCATTGATAACACTTCTTGTATTAAAGCCACTGAATATTCTTATTCGTGTGTATAATTTGACTCTAAAATCTAAGCTGCAGTAAATTATACTTGTGGATAAATCATTATCATCATCATTACAGTCTTTCATAAGTCCATTGCTGCATGGACCTCCCCCAAAGACTGCTACAAAGCACGGTCCTGAGCCACCGGCATCCAATGACTTCCTGCATTTCGTATCACACGATCTATTGGAGAGCCGCCTTACACTTCACTTATCGGTACAGGATTGCAACTCGAAAACCTCTTTTCTTCACAGGTTGTCAATTCTTCGAGCTAAATTTCCGGCCATTGACACTTCGGCTTACTGATAAGTTGTGCTACGTTGGTTACTCTGGTGAAAAATAAATGTTTATTATGGAAGCAGTACATTTTTATACACACTGTTGCAATTATCGGACTCAGAAGGATAACAATATAGAAAGTTTTCAAATGCTAGTCACTCTAACATGCAAACAAGTTTACGTAAAGCGGTTAATCGTCACCAAAACGGTAACAGGTTTTGCAATATATTTATCTTGTACATACAACTTTACAGTCAAGGAATTTGATTGTACTATTAATTAAATGCAAACTTATCGTATTATAATTTCGCTTTCTAAGATCCTTGATTGAAAGAAACGTGGTAGGATTTGAAATTAAGGAAAATATTTCAAATCTCAAGGGAATGAAATCTGAGCTGTAAATAGATTTCAATAAAGGCGATTATTATTTCCGGTATTATTGCTTCTTCAGATTATTTCGAAGATTACCTTAATGAATAGGTTTCATGGAGGCTTGGCAGTTCAAAGCTTAAACGCTCAAACTAAAACTCGAATCCTGCTGACACCATAAAATAATATGAATAAAAATTGAATAATGTCAAAGTATTTAAAATGTTGGGAGTATAAAGATATAAAATGTGTTCGTATACATAAGAAATAATTAAACATTCTGCAAATTCATTTCAAATATAACTACAAACAGTCAATGCTATTATTTAAATGAATACAATCATAATTATTAAGCTGATCTGCTCGGTATCTGTAATGGAGCAATGACGCAGTTAATGATAATTTTATTACGCCACGTGACGCTGGCTCTGACGCGGGAATATGAAAACCCAAAATAATAACGTAACAATTGACGTTACTATTTTGGGTTTTCGTTATCAACAGTTTACTAATTGATATTTATTATAAAACTTTATATTAAGAAAGTTTTTATGTATTTAGATCTGTAATCTGGACGAATTAGATATTTTTGATTTATACACGATTGTATAAATGTACGAATTCCAGCTATATTATACTTACTTACTTACTACTTACATTAGATTAAGATACTGAAAAAATAAATTAAAAAAATCGTGATGCACGAATGCTGGACTAGCAGTATTTGCTCAGAAATTTGGAGTTCTAGTTCACACAGTTACACTTGGAGATCGAAAAATTACATCATTTCAAAAAACAGAGGCAACGTTCACATTTAAAATTACGCATTTTAATTTGTCGCTAAGACGTACAACTCTTTGCATCTCGGTATTTCCGAATAGCCAAAATATAGCTAAGATTAGCAAAAAAGCGTTACATTGTTAGAGTAATCACAGGTTGTGAGTTTATTTTAGAAATATTTTTTTCCTACAGTAGTCCTATATGACTGTCAGACAAATAAAAGGTACCTTAGGTTGGTTTATTTTATTTGAATAATTCATTTGTTCACAACGTCCATTCAACGGTGCTTCACTTAACCTCTATATATAGCACCAATGACTCGGATTGACCGGGACCATGCTCTCAAAGAATACCAGCGTAAAATAGCAGCTCAATGTTGCTACGTTTCGTATGGTAGAGAACCGGTGACCCTTTTTATTGATAACAAGATATTTTAACTTAGTCCTTACAGGTGGCAACGTATTGTGCTGTTTACATACATAAATAAACACTCACGTCTGTCATCCAGAGGCGTAGGCAGAGACTACAGACTTACATTAAGCATGATTCTGACATACCTATCTCGCCTAACATAATACCGAACTTGTGGTGGGTTGTGATGCCAATGCTCACCACATAGCCTGGGGAAGCACCAACATCAACGAAAGAGGTGAGTTACTTTATGATTTTCTCATCTCTAAAAAGGTTGTACACCAACCTTTGTAACGCGTGTTAGGCAAGAAGTGTTAGATATAACCTTTAATACTGCTGCTGGTTTAATCACATACTGATTTTCCAATTGACTGATTAATTGACTCAATCATCAAGAACCTAGACAACATCTATATGACCTAGAAACTTGAAATTTGGCGCATCGTATACTATTAAGCGTATTCTAAGAGAAAACAAATTAAAACTACGAACTAATTTATTTATTCATGGCATCGACAAATCCGTTAGTGATATCGAATAAAATATATGTCCTAGATGTCTCCTGGCATTAATCTTTATCTGTTCGTGAAATTTCATTACAAACGGTTCAACCAATGCAAAGATTATACCGGACAGGTAGACAGAAGGACAACAATTTTTAAAACAAGTTTTTCATTATTTAATGGCACGCAAACAATCAAAGCCATTTAAATTATATTTCCATATTATATTGATAGATTGCAGACAATGACTTCAATTTTATTTGTATTATATAAAAACGATTCCCTGACATATAATTCAAAAACTGAAAACTAAATTGTACAATTAGTGCGTGTTGCCAATGTTGACCTATGGAACTGAGACGTGATCCTTCACGGCTGGCCGTATGAGGACGCTCGAGGTCGCTCAGCGAGCTCTGGAGAGGGCTATGCTCGGGGTTTCTCTGCGTAATAAACTTAGAAATTAGGATATTCGCAGCAGAACCAGAGTGACCGACATAGCTCAACGGATTAGTAAGGTAAAGTGGCAATGGGCCGGCCATATAGCTCGAAGAACCGATAACCGTTGGGGGAAAAAGTTTCTCGAGTGGCAGACTCGTACCGGTAGGCGAATTTTAGGGCGACCCCCCACTAGATGGAGTGATGACCTGGTAAGAAATGCAGGAACTTGATGGCAGCAGGTGGTGTGCTGTTTAATTCTTAATTTATAATAAATGTAGGTGTCTTTGGACTAGGGTATTCACTTTCATTAAATATGACTCATTTATAATACACATATAAAATATATGTTATTTAATAATAATCAGAACATTAAATACGAAAGTTCATTCATCATGGTGTAGGTACAAGACGTCTTTTATTCTTTTATTATATAGATTCATTAAATTTGATATATCGTTTACGAGTGCGTATAATTTTTTACCTCATTTTTATTAATGGAAACAATAAAGAAAAATTAATATTTATAAATATAAAATAAAATGGCACATAATTTATAATGATATTGGATATTGAACTCTTCAAATAGAGACACATCATCTCTCTAACCCTGCAGAATGAAAAACAGCTGTGAGTGTACTGCTAATACGCAGAAAAAACATGTGTAAGGGATAGGTATCAACAAAAATTATCTAATGTAGAGGTTAGATAGAAAAGAATCTTTCCACCTGTGTAATTGTACAAATCTGTTTTATGAATTTCTACATTTTGTATCGACATGGGATGCAAATTTAAATGTTATGACTGGAACTTGTCTCGCTAGAGTATATGTGGTATGTGGTTTGTATTAATTAAAAGTATTCAAACTTCAAGCTTTAAAACTCGTTATATTATTATTTAAAAAAAATGATTGCATTTTTTTCTCCCAGACGGTCCTGTCTGCACGGTCCCATTTGATGAATAAAAGAGATGACTGAAGAAGAAAATGCTGAGAAGTATACAGATGTGCAGTCTGTTATAGTTTAATTTTAAATTATTATACAAAAGGTTGTAACCTCTTTTATTCTAATAACAAACAAAAATGTTTTCTTTTATAATTTTGTAAACCCTGTTAATGGAAAATGCTTATACTTTACATTTGAAATTGTTTTTAATTAAACATTTAAATGTGCATACAAGTGTTATGTTACATTCTTTTAAGGGTCGGTGTTCTTTTGGTAGGAATTGAGATCTATCAAATCTGACATAATGGTTGTGGACAATCCTAATATAATTATTGTTAAAATTAAGCGCGATAAAACCCATGAAATAAGTTTTATTCCATGTGTAGTATTTGCGTAAATATAAGAAATCATTAGGAAACTAGCAAACATTTTTACTCGTCCCATTTTAGGCCTCAGGTATGAAAACGCCACAACATTCACTTATCTACTTGAGTTCGATTGTCACCTTTATTGTATAAAACATCAACTTAAACCGTAATCATGATTTTAAATGAGATGTAACTTCCTATAAAGTTATCCGCATGTCCTCGTCTGTCCTTAAACATTAATAGTTAACAACACAAGTTTTCAACTTATGAATAGTTTAAAGCTTTGAGCTTAACCATCAGGCTTAAACGAAAGTTTTCAAGTAGTCACAAAGGTTGTCAAACTATAATTATTCTAATTGATATTCACTACTGTAAATGAATTGTTTATGTTTACTATGTACAAGTGTACGATGATATTGTCTAGTCGGATGTTCACACATTAAATTCTTTTTTACATATGGCGATTTGTCTTTGTTAATACGTAGATGAAAGACGTGTGAAGTGAAAGAAATTTTATTCCAAGAAGATTTGCCGCAATTTATTTAGTTCTATTCCTATATATTACGTTATGTACTAATATTAATATTTAACAGGAACACACTTTATTTCCTAAATGAAATAAGAACTCAGTGCACGGCTCCAGAATTTCGCTCATTTCTCTTCCTGCTTACTGTGATAACATAAGTGTTATCATGAGAGTTGCTCACGTATGAATAGTAATTACATTTCTATCCTACTTTTATAACTTTTAGATCAAAAATACAACAATAATTTAAAATTTATATAACTTATAATAAACCAGTGCTGGACAATTCCATCTGATTGTCTCGTCTCATCTAACGGTATTGTATTATGTACGTGAAAGAGCCATGCTGCAGTTATATTATTTTAGTTGTAGCATGAATGGATCGGCTCGACCCGTGAAGGCCAATGAATACCAAAGTTAAATAGTTGCTTAATGCTGCTGTATTTCGTATAGTAAAGTAGAGAAGGAGACCCTTTTTACTGGAAACGAGGCATCTCATCTTAGTCCGCACCTGTAATTTGATTCGTAATCGACGATTGATGTAGATGTCTATGGGCCACAGCAACCACTTACAATCAGATGGACTGTGTGCGTGTTTGTCACCCTATCCTATAAAAATGATAAGTGGTTATGAAGCCCTAGATGGTAAACCGTGCTATCACAGCGTCACAAAAGCCTATTTTTGAAGAAGCCTTTATAGTAAGCGAGCGAAAAGACAGGCGTTGGCAGATTTTTCCACTCCTTTGCTGTGCTCGTTACGAAAGACGAAAGCTACCTAGATTAGCAGTATACCTAACTAAAGTCTAGGTTAGTATTCCACTTACTTGTAATACATCCTGGCTTCGGAATCAAGATCTCAAATTTGTGATGTCAATATTTAAAAAAATTGTACGTAACCAGCAACATGCCCGGGCTGAGCGCGGTTGATTTCTGGGTCGCGACAACAACGAAACCTACCGGGTCCGATTGTGATTCTAAACCATTCTCCAATCAACTTACTCACACACTCAAAAACTCAGAGGAATCATATGATATAATTAAAATAATACATATAAAACATCCTCTTATATCATTCTATATTCAAAAATTGCATCAAAATCCGTAGTTTACTATGTACTATGTATAGGTATCGTTAAGTAAAATGTATATGTATGTCAGATAATATTTTCATTGAAAATGTATTAACATCTAGCATACGTAAAGTATGCATCTAAAGGTTTCGGTGCATGTATTCAAACACCAAGTTGAAACGTAACGAACTGTGAGTGGACGTGACGGAGTTGAACTCGCGAACTACTGATGTTGGTGTTCATAGAAAATATTTTTCTTCAATACGAGTGGATTATCTCTTATATTGCTTTATAGTTCAAGCACTCTAGATAGCAATGTATGGAAAAATTGGCAAAATTAATGGAGTACTTTTATCTATCGGCTTTTGTACGTTGTAGAGCGAAATTAAATTTTAGCCATTCTCCCTCCCCATCCCAGGTGAGCGTACAAAACATAAAAAGTGTGTATATTCGAAATGATTTTTGAAAAATTTGCTATCAACCTCTTATACCTACATGATGTTATATTATTATTTATATTTTTTCATTAAGGTTTAGGTATAATTCTTACAATTAAAAATAGTGCAATTTGAAAGGAAAGCATTTCGTTTTATTGAAAATGTTTCAAATAAAAAAAATTTCTTACTGGCAAGCACTCTTTGACTTGAAGCGAGCAACCTTTTTGAACCACACCCACAACGACTACTAGTAACGGCCTACTTCTTCGTGAACACAAGCATTAACGCTTTTGACGGTACACATTACGTACGCGCTCCGTTACTGCCAGCAGACAAGATCTCATTTCCCTGCTTCATCGAATACTAAGGCACTTTTCTGTACCTGATCTGTGGAAAAAGAAAAAATAGTGGACACATATGACCAGAATCGTGTTCGTAGCTATTGTTTGTGTTAAAGAAAATATGTTACCGTTTGGAGAAATAATGTTTTTGGTTATTGGAAATGTAACATAACCGCTGCGCACCTCGCGGCGCCTCTGTCACTCGATACATATTATGGTGCATTGGGTATTGTTTACAAAAAACGTTATTTATAACTCTACATCAGCGGGAGTGACTCTTGAGTGGTTTTATGTTTTTAAAGGAATGAATGAATCTTTATTTCTGTACAAGTGCTGTTAAAGTTTGTTTGCTCAAATAAAGTAATTAATTTTTCAATAAATATGGCACTTACGACTAAAATTTTGATATCGGCATTAAGAGTACTTATGAAATACTTTATCGGATTTCTAAAACTTAGCAAGACCTATTGAAAGATGACTGATTCATGTAAAGAAAAAGAGAGATTCAAGACTGAATCATTGTAATGAAATAAAAAAAAAACTATTTTTATTGACTAAAGCATTACGCCGCATTATGCCGCATCTGGTCCGAACTACATGCTACATCGGTGTAAATTGATTGTGGGTTCTTGTAAGCTTAATATTAATGCGTTTTACGATAAAAAATTGTATTGTAGCCTATGATTTTGCACATAAAATATTGTAAACAATAGACGTAAGATTAAAATAAAATAAAATTGAACTATTAAAAAACTTTGTGTCATTGAGAAATATGATAGTTTTGACTTTATTCTATATTTAGTTATACTAAACACTTTAAACTTTATTAAATATATATACTCTTTTATAGGAAATTTCATAGAGAATTAAGAAATGTATATATGTATACGGTCAACGAACTAATGTTTTTTATATGTGAAGTACAACAGCACTTGCACGCTCCGATTACTAAACAAGGTTAACAAGCGACCGTTTAACACATAATTTTTAAAAGTTTTTGCTAAATATCTTCAGACAGAGAACACTGATTCAACTAGAATTTCACACATTGTATACTACACGATAATTTAACACATTAATAAATAAGAATTTTGCTTGAAACGAATTAATAACTTTAAAAACAGAATTACAGGTGTCTATTACTCAACGCTCGGACGAAAACTCTTTTTTTTTCTCTATTAAATATATGTACTCGTTTATAGGAAATTTCATAGATAATTCAGAAATGTATACATATTATAGTATTCGATATACCAAAATCAAGATATTTGCGTTTAAACGGATTGGGCCCAATCAGCCGTCCATTTTATTAAACAGCTCCGCAGTCAACGGAGAATTACGGAACAACCGTTGACAACGGATATTTATCCAAAGCAGCCGATACGCAACCGTAGTCAACCAGTTGTTTATCCGACTACAGACGAAAAAGGATGGTTATGTTTTTACTGTGTGTGCTAAAACTACTTGACCGATTTAAAAAAATTCTTTCATCATTCGAATTGTATTATGACTGTGAAACGTACGATGCATTTTATGATAGAGGACTTTATTTAGATAAACTCGTAAAATATTTTCACCGCTATAGTGTTATGTATAATTATGGATATCTAATGTAGGATGCATTTTATTATAGAGGGCGCTACTTTCTGTGAATATGTTTTTATTAGCTAATCTCGAAAAATACTTGACCGATTTTGAAAATTCTTTCACAATTACATTGCTAATGAGGGCGTAAGTTGTGTAATAAAATTATATTATTAAAATAATTATTTGTGATATTAATACTTACTAATAAATAAAAGTAAATACCTACCTAAGATGATCAAATCCTATTATTATTTTTACAATTTAACAATCGTATTTACACACTTTACCTACTTAGGTTGATTGATTTAGATATAAGTAATAAATCTAAAATAAGAGATCTCCATTTAAACGAAAAAATAATTGATAAAATATAACTAAAAGATGGAAAAAGTGGCCCAATGTGAATCGGCCTCGCAAGCCAATGAAGACTTCCGTAGTCACAAGCATAGATTCTACATCGAGTTAAATTATCGCCAGCAAAAAGTTACTTTGTTTTTCCTAGTGTTTGTATAAAGGACAAAATTTTAACTGCGGTTCTTGAAAATAACCTACTTGTAGCTCAAAAGAGGACTAATCTACATTATAGGACTTTCTGTGGTTTATTAATTACGAAAGAGAAAAAGTTATTGCACAAAAAAGTATTTGTATCAATTTAAAGCCAAAAACAACCGTTGTTATCGGATTGGTTGAAAACGTTGACAGCCGCCTTCACATCTGTAGTTATGATAATTAAATAAGCGATTTACTAGCTGATTTACAATAAATTCTATGCAGTATAACAAAACGCTACTGCACAATAAACCTGTTATTCTTATCTGTTCCTAACAATACATTTAAAAAGTAATCATGCTATGATAATTAAACAAGTGAATTTTTAGCTGATTTACCATGAACTGTTTAGAGCATAACAATACGCTACTCCACATTTTAACTGTTCTTAAAAATACATTTAAAAAAAGAATTTAAATAAATAAAAGAAAGTATATTTTAAAAAGCGTGTAGAACTTAAAGCGCCTCAAATATTATTTTTTTATTAAATTACTAATCGAATAAAAATCGATATCGTTTAATTGTATTGATGTTAGTTATATGGCAACATAAACGGATAAGTAAGCTGGAGTGGCAATGGGCCGGCCATATAGCTCGAAGAACCGATAACCGATGGGGAAGAAAAGTTCTCGAGTGGCAGCCTCGTATCGGTAGGCGTAGTGTAAGGTGACCCCCCACTAGATGGAGTGACGACCTGGTAAGATATGCAGGAAGTCGATGGATGCAGGTGGCTCAGGACCTGCTTTGTGGCATTACTTGGGGGAGGCCTATGTTCAGCAGTGGACTTGTGAAGGGCTGTAATGATTATGATGATGATGATGTGGCAGCATCAAATCTGACAGCTAAGAAATCTGTCATGCGAATTGCGAATGAAATCGGAATTCTACACGTAAATAGGTACTAGAGAATTCACAACTAAATAATCGCAATTGTGTTATTTTGTTTGTTATTTTTCAAATATCCTTTCAGCTGCGGAGACTCTAACCGTAATTCTCCGTTGACTGCGGAGCTGTTTAATAAAATGGACGGCTGATTGGGCCCAATCCGTTTAAACGCAAATATCTTGATTTTGGTATATCGAATACTATAATATGTATACATTTCTGAATTATCTATGAAATTTCCTATAAACGAGTACATATATTTAATAGAGAAAAAAAAGAGTTTTCGTCCGAGCGTCGAGTAATAGACACCTGTAATTCTGTTTTTAAAGTTATTAATTCGTTTCAAGCAAAATTCTTATTTATTAATGTGTTTAATTATCGTGTAGTATACAATGTGTGAAATTCTAGTTGAATCGGTGTATTGCAATGTATGCAGCGCTTTGTTTTTCTTCATTTGTTGATCTGAGGTTATACACGATGAAGTAACAAGTTAAATATGACAAAATTCGCATTCACATAGCGCTGTCGGTGTGAACTCGAGGTAAACAAATTAATTTTCATTATATCTTAACTTGGCGATATCATTTATGTCTATTTTACAAAATACAATAACAGTTTAAACTACGTAAAGAAGAAGAACATTCTATATTAGACACTTATGTTGTTTATGTATGTTTGTCGATTTTTCAGAAATAGATAAACCGATTGAAAAGATTTTTATCACATATACTCCGCGGGACTTTTTTCTTGCAACCAACTGATGACAAATATGAGACAGGTAGTCGCTCGTACATAATACTTAGAATATCAACGTCGAATAGCAGCACAATGATATGGTAGTCATCGTAGATTTAAATATTTTAAACATGACTGCTTTACAGTGGTAGATCCACCTCGGATCTACCACTGTAAAGCAGGGGATTTACAGTGAAAAAAAGAAAGCAGGGAAGATAGGGGGATAAGTCGCTCGCGTCCGTAGGCTTTGACCACCTAATCCTAGGCCCACCCTACACGTGTCCCCCGGGTGGTGCTAAATGAGCGACAAGCCGATAGCACAGACTCGGCTCCTCGCCGTGGTAGCGGCGTTAAATATACCACCCCATTCGCACCATAAGGAATCAAATTAAAGATATGGCCCCGAGTTCCCGGCACCCCTTTAATGGGGCAGGGGTGCGAAGAATCTCCGGGAGGAAAACCGGCGACGAGGCTCGCCACCCGTCACGTTCTGTCTCCCGGAGAGGCGAAAAGTGGATTGCAGAGGCCCGTCTGGCTACGTTGAATGTATGTGGAGCAATGAATGATAAAATGGATGAAGTATGCGAGGTGATGTATGATAGAGGAATAGATTTGTTATGTGTAAATGAGACGAAACGGAAGGGGAAGGATGTCACTACACATGGCATGTATACCGGTCTGGTGTAGACGAGCTCGAGCGGGCATGCCAGGGAGTAGGTATCATCCTATCAGAAAGAATGGTGCAATGTGTGAAAGAGTATGAATGTGTAAGCCCAAGACTGCTATGGATACGATTGAAAGTGGGCTTAAAGAAGTTGTTTGTGCTAGGGGTCTACGCCCCAGACATGTCTAAGCCCACTCATATCCGAGAGCAGTTTTGGGAAATGGTAAGGATGGTATTTATGAAATGTAAGGGAAATTAAAATGTTGTTATGCTAGGAGATTTTAATGGAAGAGTTGGGTGAGGAGGCTTGGTTATGAAAGGATATTGGGAACGTTTGGCGATGAAAGTATAAATGAGAATGGTGAAAGCCTCCTCACTGTATGTATGGAAAAGAATCTTTTTGTGACGAACACTTTCTTTCGCCACAAGAGGATTCACATGTACACTTGGGAAAGAGGTGATAATAGAAGCATGATAGATTTCATAATTGTGGATGAAAGATTGAGGGGCGCAGTGGTGGATACAAGGGTTTATCGTGGGTCAAACGTAGGAACGGATCATTTTTTGGTTTTATGCCGAATTAATGGTCTATTCAGGCGGTGGCGCCATCGGTCATCTGTGTCTACCACTGCGTTACAGCGTATTAGAGCAGAAAGATTACAAGATGAAGGTGAGAAAAACAAGTTTAAATGTAGACTGAAAGAAAACGTAAGTGGTTTGGATGAATTATGTATAAATGAGTTAGACTTGGAGAATGTATGGCAAAATGTTAAGAAAGGTTTAGTAGATGCAGCTACCGAATTATGTGGCGTTAGTAAAAGAAAGAATGAAAGGAAAAATAAAACGTTATGGTGAGATGATGAGATACGTACGGAAGTTGAAGCAAAGAAGAGAGCATGGCTAGATTTACTAGCAACTAAGGCTGGTAATTCTAGCGGTACGAATGATGATTTTGAAAGAAAAAAGGCAGTCTTTAGACATCTAAACAAAAGAGTAAAAGAACTAGTTGAAAGGAAAAAGCAAGAAAGAACGGATAAGAATGATAGAAGAATATCGGATAACTTCCAGGCAAATATTAAAATGTTCCGGAAACTCGTAAGAACTACCAGGGGATGTTCAAAACAGCCTATAATGAATGCTATAAGAGATGAGAATGGCTATATTCTGAATGATGAAGTTTTCAGTTTAAAGAGATGGAAGGAATATTTTGAAAGCATGTTTATTAGTGAGGAGACAACGTATGAACTGAATGAAATAGGAACTCCGAAAGAAGAGGAAGGAGGTAGCGAGATAAGTATAGATGAAATAATGAAAGCAATGAAAAGCATGAAAGCAGGTAAGTCTGCCGCATATGATAGAGTTTCACTCGAAATGCTAAGGGCTGGAGAGGAAGTGGTGGCAGACCTGCTGCACACCTTGTTTAATTTATGCTGGGAACTGAAGCGGGTACCGGGAGACTGGTGCAAAGCCGTGATAGTCCCAGTATATAAGGGAAAAGGGTCGCAGCAGGACTGTAAAAACTACCGCGGTATCAGCCTTCTTAGCATCGTGGGAAAACTGTATGCCAAGGTACTAATTGAAAGGGTCATGAAAGAAACCGATGGAAAAATTTGGGATGTGCAAGCGGGATTTAGAAAGGGAATGGGATGTACAGATCAAGTCTTCTCCATGCGCATGATCGCGGAGAAGTTTTTGGCCAAAAACCAAAAGGTTTTTTGTGCGTTCATGGACTTGGAGAAGGCCTATGACAGAGTGGATAGGAATGTGCTATGGCAAACACTGAACTCATTTGGGTTGAGCGCTGGCTTGATACAGGCATTGGAATCTCTTTATAGGGACTCTAGTGCTTGTGTTAGGATCAACGGGGTCTACTCGGACTGGTTTGGCATCCATAAAGGTGTCAGACAGGGCTGTGTGGCTTCCCCGTGGTTGTTCAACCTATTTATGGACAGTTGTTTGCAAAATTTGAAAGTTGAAGAATGCGGATTAAGAATGGGTGAGTTAACTATCAAATGCCTTTTGTACGCCGATGATCAAGTTATTCTTGCGTCGTCGGCGGCTGAGTTGCAAATGATGGTTACATTAATGAACAGATCATTAAAAGAAAGGGGTATGAAAGTGAACGCAAGTAAGACAAAAATTATGGTTTTTGAAAGAGATGAAAGTAAAACGATATGTGAAATAAGAATAGAAGGGGAGTTGATCGAGCAAGTAGATGAGTTTGTATATTTGGGTTGCGTATTTAGCAGGGATGGGAGATATGATAAGGATATAGAACGACGAGTGAACGCAGGAAACAGAGTAAATGGAGCCCTGCACTCTATTATGAAGAGTCAAAATGTGTCAAAAAAGGCACGTATGGCAATTCACAATGCTGTGTTGGTCCCTACTTTAACGTATGGTAGTGAAAGTTGGGTATGGCAGAAGAAGCACGAGAGTAGAATAAATGCAGTAGAAATGCGGTCGTTAAGGAGTATGTTAGGGCTGAATCTGAATGACAGGGTGAAAAATTGTGTGATAAGAGAAGAGTGTGGTTTGCAAGATGATGTTGTGACCAGGATTAAGAAAGGAATGCTTCGGTGGTTTGGTCATGTGGAAAGAATGGATGAGGAAAGAGTGACAAAGAAAATTTATGTTGCAGAAGTGAATGGTAGAGTCGGAAAGGGACGTCCTAGGCGAAAATTTATCGACCAAATTGGCGATTTATTGAAAACGGGCCAAATTAGGAGTACCCTTAACCGACGAGCATGCATGCGTAGGTGTATGGATGTGAAGGAGGCGAGAGAGGTGTGTCAGGATCGTGCCAAATGGAAGTCTGTAGTCTCTGCCTACCCCTCTGGGTGACGGGCGTGAGTGTTTATGTATCCACCTTGCATACTCTTTAAATGGCACATTTCCTTAACGTATCTTTTATTATTTTCCCGAAACGTGTAGGATTATTGTACCCAGTAACGTTAACACAATACTGTGTTATTAAAAAAAATGGTAGACACAATATCTGTCGAATTTTTTTACAAATATTTGGAAGTTTTTACGTTCTTAAGGTTTGGTTGAACGTGTAAAAACATCAACTTGCAAGGTAAAGAACTGTTAGCAGACATGACGAAGTTGATCTCCGAATCAACACATCAGTATTTTTATCCGTAGTTATTTCTTGTAAAATGCAATTTACATTAATTTGAAACCATTCCTTGGAGGTACAAAAGGTACCTACATATATGTACATATCTAATTCGACGTTTGCACAGAAAACTGGCATCACAGAAAGATTCAATTATTATATTCAACACACAAGTTTCAAATCTATTATTGTGATTGGACTTCATTAACTGTATTCGTTAACTGTATTCGTACAGCCGTAGTTGCTAAAGATTTAAATTAGCTATATAATTACTGAGACTAAGCGGAAGAATTATTGAAAGGACGTTGTGAATAAATGAATTTTCTTAAGAAAAATAAACCGACATAAGATATCGTTTATCTGCTTAAAAATTTAAAAATAAAGAAAGTTCTCTCGACTCGACTCCACCGAGTCAGTAATTCATTCTTGGGGCGATGTATACGCTTCTACAACAAAATCCCAGAAAATATACAAATATGTCATACACAAAGTTCCAAAATGCTATTAAACAAGGTTGTATAAAAAGGGTTATTATAATATTAAGGAATTTATGGATGATAATAACCCCTGGGAAAGGTGATCGCTTAGTAACGATCGCCTTTCCCAGGGGTTATTATTATACCATTTCTAATTAGTCTTTTGTCGTTTATTGTAAACATGATTGTAAGCTATTATTGAAAAAAAGTCTCGCTGGGTTTCTTGCTGGTTCTTCCCAGGACAGAGGTTTTTTTGCGAACCAGTTGTAAATGAAAAAAGTGACTTTCAACAAGTATTGTTACAATCTATATTGAATGAAAAAGATTCTGTTTCTGTTTCTCTTAATTTTTTTATGAAATAAGGTTGACAAACGAGCACACAGCCCATGTGATGGTAAGTGGATGTTGCGGAACTTAGACACTTATCCTTATTTAATAATCAAAATACAGACACGTAGTCATGTCTAGGGACTCTGGAATGCTTCGTTTCCTATAAACCAGATCTACAGTTCTCTACACTCACCATACAAAACATAGCAGCATTATGCTTCTATAATAAACTGGTAATCTGTGAAAGCGTGGTTCTACTCCGGTAGAGGCGACCCATTCGTGTTACAACCCTAATATAGCCGAAGCGTGGTACTCTACCAAGTACTAAAATACTCACAACCTATGGTTACTCTATAAAAGTAAAAAAGTAAAGTTACAGCCTATTTACGCCCTACTGCTGGGCGCAGGCCGCCCCCTCATTTCTGAGAGGGTTGTAGGGCAAGGAAGTGTCCGCCGCGCTGACCCAATACGTGTTGGTGAACTTCACGTCTTCGAAATATTTTTTCCTTATTTCTCAGACATGCAGGTTTCCTCACAATGTTTTCCTTCACCGACGAGCACGTGGTAAATCAGCTCTTAAAAGTTGCCGGTGGGGATCGAACCCGGGTTACTCGCGTTCTATTATATTTACAGCGAGTGTTAATCATCTGAGCTACCACGGCTCTTGATTACTCTATGTAACGCTCTTTTGCCTTATGATTGTGTGTTGACTACATTAATGGACTCCTGAGCAGAAAATTTCCCTTTTACCATCTAAGTTACTGAAAATGAATGTAACACATTTCAGAATTGTTTTTCAATTTTGATTTTTCATCGAATAAACTCGTACAGTACCTTCAGATGTACTATGAGTCTATTGAATAGTTTGTAGTTTTATTTTTCTTACGAGTAATATCATCATCATCACTATCATCAAGT
Source organism: Parnassius apollo (assembly GCA_907164705.1). Lineage (NCBI taxonomy): Eukaryota > Metazoa > Arthropoda > Insecta > Lepidoptera > Papilionidae > Parnassius > Parnassius apollo. Next base: position 68,386 of record CAJQZP010000452.1, read on the forward strand.
TATTGCAGTCTACTGCTGGACCTAGGTTTCCACATAGAATTTCATGCATTCTGCTGGTGCTAGCCAAGTGGTGCAGATCTTTATACAATCTAGCCAGGAGGCGTCGCACTCTGCGCTTACCTAAGCACGAATACCACTCTGCGACACGTCTATTAGAGAAAAAATCTGCAAGCCATACCTAACGGTGGTATCACGTCTTTGAACTTGTTTGATTTTTAATCAAAGTCGTTATTTTTCGATTGCAAAATAAAATAGACCGTCTTAATGTTATTTATTTTTACAATAATCTTGTACATCTTCAGCCAACGTTTGCGACTTACAGTATTCAAATGAACGTTTGTCACTGAGAGTCTGGAGTTTGCATTTGATATTAAATCTGTGGATATGAAAGTTTAAAACTAAGGTTGATTTGTCATATCATCATAGTTCTTAAAAGCGAAACTATCCTGTACCCTATTTTACATGGAGTTGGGTGTATGTGTACACGGACTACTGTTATAATAAATCGTCAGATGAATTGCTGTAAAATTATGAAAATAAAATTATATTTACGTAATTACACAATGCATAAAACTATCACTTTTATTAAGCATAAAAACTAATAACTTTTAATTTAAGTTCCATCATCATCATCATCATTACAGCCCTTCACAAGTCCACTGCTGAACATACCCCTTCATCTTCAGGTCTTTCTTAGTTCCATATTTCTCAGTAAAATAAAACTTTTGCTCCAATTTTACACACTAAATACATAAAGACACTTAGGGTCAGTTCACACCAAGACGTGACTCACCTAAATGTAAGTGTCTATCGCTGCCCATATACAACTGCAACACTAGAGGAATTGCAGGTACTTTGTCCACCTTTTCGAAAGGAGTAAGCTCTTTTCTTGAAAGTGTCTAAGTCGTATCGGAAAAATCGCCGGTGGTAAACGATTCCACAAAGATTATGCGAGGACGAATACTCCTAGTATGACGCACAGTGGTGTACCGCCAAGCATCCAGATCGGGTGGATGGTAGTGTCAGTTTCGTCGCGATATGAATTGGAGAAAATAAATTTTTAGCCGCCTTCAAAAAAAAAAAGGAGATTTTTAATTCAACTGTATGTTTTTTTTTGTTTTATGTATTTTAGGATCTTTCTTAGTATATCTTCGTTAGTTGTGACCCAATTATATCGTTATTTGTTTAATAGTTTTAAACCTATATAAATTTGGACAGAAATCTACCTCTAAGCGTATTCACACATAACCATGTGTGAAAAAAATTGCATTATCTACGAACTTAATTTTTTCATCAGCTCCTAAATTCCATCAATCATACAATATGGAGTAATAATAATTAAAAATAAAGGTGTAATAATATTATATATGAAAAAAAGAAATTGACAAATGTATCGGATCGGTCAAATTAATCTTAATAATTATCTTAATATTTATAAATTACTTTTTCTATATAAGTTTTTATGTAATTGAAAAAAAAATTGACCTTTATTGTTTCCTATAGTCAGTTTTTGTAGTCCGTAGATAACTGTATTTCGAGATTATAACTAGTCTCTTAAAGCTCTACTCAAAACTTTAAACGATACTAACACCCGGCTGAAAACAGGCCGCTGGAATTACAAGCCTAGTTGTTATCGAGTCAAAAATATTTTTGGGTGTATTTTAGCATATTGATGATAAATATGACGCAATCTATCAGATGCCTTAATGGATCGAGCCAACCCATTCTTACTAAATCTATATAAAACCGAAACATGGCCATACCATACAAAAGTTTTTTTTAACTTAGAATTACGTTCAAGGTAGATTTGAATAACATCCACAGCGTAAAATGGTTTTATAGTTTCTCTTAATCCATCACCACGCGGCATGAAACATACTGAGACCATGGACTGTCCATTTGAATGGTGGTTATTTGAGATCTTTGCAGCACTCAAATTTATATTATCTCTTATCCGTCTATGATTTTTAGTTAAATGTATACACACACCTTTTTCTGTGTTACAGTTATTTCAATACACTTAAGAACTAGTTACTTAAATTGATCTTGATCCTAAAAGTCTTACTTCTGGTCGGCGCTATAAGTATTTTCAAGCACCATAGGGTTTCATTATAAACGAGATATGAAGAACACATAATAGGGAAATAATCACTTTGGTTGCTGCTTTCAACCAGTATCCTTTTAACCAATAACCGTTACAGCATTTGAAAGTCCACTGCTGAACATAGGCCTCCCCATTGATTGCGTCATATCTCCCATCATTAATTTATATAACTCATTGTTTGATATAGTTTCCACTCGCTCGCTCTATCACGCACGCTCTACCCGATTACGGACACGAAGAAGCGGGTAATATATTCTAATATACAGCCAATATAATATTGTCCACGGCTGAGTATATGCATTCATTGAAATGTTTATGTAAAAAAAGGTATACTTCTTGGAGCGGGGAAGAGTCCATAGTGCCGTCCTGACGCATTTGTTCTCTTTAGTTTAAAATTTGGAATTAGTAATAAAGTGCATATTATTAATTTATGTTTTTATTTGCTAAGTTAATAGGTTCTTAAAATTAGACTAAATTCTTATTTTATATCAGAAGGTTTTTTTAATTCGTTTGCAAATAGCTTAAATAAAATTTAATTTACATTAGAATAAGTTAAAACGAACGCCACGGCACAAAATATAGATACTTACGCAGTTTCATTATTTTGCTGGATTGCAGTTTTCATTTCAAATTTTTTATTCAATACCAATAATAAGTGATGGCGCTTACTTATCCTAAATAAGTAAGCACCATCACTTATTATTAATAGTAATATTTTATTTTTTGTACGGAAACTAAGTAAAATCAGGGATTACGTTATTGCAGTCATATTGTTGTTTATTTACAAAATCAAACACAAGCGTACAGTTTGCCCTATTTGGTTCGTTTGTGGGTCCATTTATTTGTTTACCCGATTGACCGACTAACTGAATGTTTTTATTCAGGTTAGTGTCTTTCTAAGTCTTCGCGACAGTTTAATTTACAAATAAATGATCATCACATAGAATACCAAAATTACTGACCATGACATTACCACGCGAACGAAGTCGCGGGCACAGACAGTATAGTAATAAGGTTATTATAGATCGGCCGTTCAGAGAATGCGTTCCTAACACCTATCAGTTATTCACGACTAGTGATGGGCACAACATAACACTGAGTTCGTTACCGTTCCTCCATAATGAACCGCCGCGTTATTTTTAAGATTATTTTCGTTTTAAATTGGCGGAATCACTTAAAAGTTATATTTTAGTAATTTAAGTGGAAACCAAAAAAAGGTAATATTAATATAATAAAATTGTTTTATTTATTCTTTGTTACAAAGTTACAATCTGTATTTCTATGCAATAAAGTACATTGAATTGAATGTGCGTACAGAATATTAATCAGACTACGATTCGCTTGAGGAGGTGGTGTCTTCATCATCATCTTCGCCTACATGTATAATTATATTACTGTCAATAACAGAATCAATCCTGATATCTCGGTCAAAATGTTCCACAATCAGGTTTTTAGTCTTCTCAACAACCTTTTGCCCAGTCATCTCTTGTGACTTCCCCGCAGGCTTCTTTTAATAGGGTCGTTATCTTTTTGGCGGGGATGTATTGTGGCGGGCGGCGTAACCTTTTATTTGAGCCCAGATTAGCTCAATCGCGTTATATTGGCAATAATACGGTGGAATTCTTAGAACGCGATGACCGTACTCCAGAGCCAGTTCATCGATTTCGTATCGCACATTTGCCGCTTTATTTTATTTAACTAATTTAATTAGCTCTGGTTTTAGCATCTGCATATTTGCGTCAATGCCTTTTGCTTGTAACCAAGCCACCATTTCTTCTTTTTTATTAGCTTGGGTAGGTGGTTTATGTATTTGAACCAAGTGATAGGAGGCATTATCCATGAATATTACAGAAGGCTCTGGTAGGCTGAGCAAAAGCACGTTCTGGAACCACTCTTTAAATGTAGTGGCATTCATTTCCTCGTGGTAGTCATTTGTGGCTTTTGATTGAAATGCCAGTAACGCGTTCTCCACAAAGCCGTATTTTGCAGAACCTGCATGCCATATTATCAGACGGGCCCCCCTTACCTATTGGTACTTTCGACGTTGACGCTTGTGTATCATCCGTCCAAGAACGGAAAACCGTGTGATCGGTGTTTAGCCATGTCTCGTCAATGAACACGACATTATCCCAGTTATCAATATTTTTTGCTTCTCTCAAAAAACTTGTCCGTTTTAAAATTATGTCGTATCGTTCTAATAAAATTTTTCTTTTGTCTGTTTTTTCACAATCGAAGTCCGATTTAGCGCCGATGTCAGTTTGAAAAGCAGAAACAGTCCATTAAACGAAAACCGGGTAATCAAATAGAAACAGATCGAAAACACTTGAAGAACGTGATCTATGCGCACGAAACGACAACAGACGACTGTTTTAGCGTCACAAAATGGCGGTCCATAATGCCATTTGGGGTTACCTTTTTCAACCTAAATATAAAAATGCTACTTTCTTTCGCGCGTTCGGTTTGGTCGTAGTTTTATTTTTATATTTAATAAAAGTTATCTTATAGTCCATTATTTTCAAATTCTTAAAAAGAAAAACAAAACGTATTATTTTATAAAGTATAACTGTATAAGAACAGATTACGATACTGTTATTGCCTGTTATTGTTAGCATAGCACTACAAATATAAAGCACTTACATAACCTTGTAATAGCGCAGTATAGATTTAGAAAAATATTGTTTAACCAGTTATTTGACACTCAGTTTGGCACAAAATTATAACATTCATTGATTATTGATATAATAATGTTGTTTTAATGCTCAACAATTGTTAAAACGGTAAACAACCAGCAAAAATATTTTTATCGTAACTGCAACGCCATTACAAAGTTACGTCGTCAGTTCAATCGCGACGTGTCAGGAACGCATTCTCTGAACGGCCGAACTATAGTGAAAACTTGCACGTGTTTGAAATACTTTAAAAAGTTGACGTATAAGTGCTTAAGCTATGCATATTTGAATTTACCAAAAGTTTTGCTACTGCTTTCGCCAATTTTCCTATTAAAGCATGATGATTACGGTAAATAAATCTTCGCTACTGTCCAAGTAGGCCATGTTCAACTTTTTATTTAATGCTTTTGTTGATCAGTTGCAAAATGACAAATCTGATACCCATCTAATAAATAATAAAAAATAGGTTTAAAACTATTAAACAAATAACGATATAATTGGGTCACAACTAACGAAGATATACCAAG